>JAGFPH010003811.1:73740-101601 GCA_018207615.1 Philaenus spumarius
TCATCATTATTGTTCACAGATCAATACTTTCAGCTTTCATGATTAGTTTTGTTAGATCTGGTAACACGCAGCTTTCATCATTATTGTTCACAGATCAAATCTTTCAGCTTTAAAGATTAGTGTTAATAAATCTGGTAACATGTAGCTGTCATCATTATTGTTCACAGATCAATAATTTCAGATATTCTGCTTGATTGATATGAGAAAACTGTCAGTAAGATTTTTTGGTTAATGCCAATAAATCTGGCCATTATCAGTTAGCTTTCACGATTAGTGTTGATAGATCTGGTAACACGCAGCTTTCATCATTATTGTTCACAGATCATCACTTTCAACTTTCATGATTAGTGTTGATAGATCTGAGAACACTGTCAGTAAGATTTCGTGGTTAATGCCGATAGATCTGGCCACTACCAGTTAGCTTTCATAATTAGTGATGATATATATGAAAAACAACCCGGTCGTGCGACCTGAACAATCCATCTCCGGTCTGTGTACAACAGTAGCCTACCAATTTTAAAAATAAAACTTAAATGACATTGGTGCAAAAGTAGGACGATGAGAATGAACAATGGATCTGTAATAGCGGATAGAATATGAGCTCGATTTGAGATGTCACCCAGGTACGCTAAGTGTTTTAGAATCATTAACTTTATTAATAACTTTATATAACATAATCTAACAATATTACTGATTTCAAATAATGTTTATTACAAGTAAATATTAATATAACTAACTAGTAAGCCCAAGTGAAAAATCACAGGCTGCTTAATGAGATACACATCAGAAATACACAATTTAAAAAACAAACTATTTACAAACAACATTAATACCTACTGTAGTGCCTAAATAAATATAACCCGAAACTATAATCTACACAGAGTTTGTTTAAGTATTACAGATGATGGGGTAAATGAATAGGTAGGGCTATCTCTTCTTTAAATTTGTATATTGATTATAAAAGGTTGTATTTATATATAGATTATAACCTCAAAGCAAATATTATAACGTATATTATATCATTCATTAGTTCTATAACTCATATTTTAAAAAAATCACAAAAAATCCGAAATTATAATGATTGAAGTTGTGAACATAACCCCAAACTACAATCAACACTGGGTTTACAGATGATGGGTGAAATCAGATGTTATATCAACACATCTTACGGACGTACACTCGCTTTATATCAATATGAAATTAAAAACAATTAAAATATAATATTTTATAACATAAAATTAATTGTAACAATTAGGCCTACAATTTAAAAATAAAACTTATTTAAATTTTACTTAAGTAACTTTTTTACGTAACGTACGGGCTAATAAGATAACTAAGATTAGTTTCCTAACATTTTGTTTATAAGAGAGACCTACATTACTAAGTCTAAAACTTAACTTCTTAAAAGCATGACAAACAAAATGTAGTCCTTAACGTGCGTACATTTACATGAAGGAAAATTTACTCCACTTTTGAAGTTCTTAATGTATTTCTTAATTATTTTTATTTGTTGTTTATAAGTACTTTGAATGCACATTGTCATAAACTCAATTTATAAATTTGTCTTATATTCCTCATATATTTTTTTGTAAAAATGATTTAAACGCAGGCATTTGACATAGTTTATCACGTATTAATTAATTGTTAGTGCTGATATGTAACTCAGTTAATGCCACACAATTCAGTTTATTGCTCTAAACACAGACTATCAAAGTGACGTAACCGACATCACTGCTGCTTCATGCTTCTCTTAGGTTAAATGTGGCATTTGCTTTATCGTCTTTGTATTGCCAACTGATCGTTAACTGTATGAGCACATGGAAACTCATACAGCAAACTATAACAGACTGGTTTTCAGTAAAGGCTTATATTGTTAGATTCTGTTAGTTTCTCTTATTGAATGTAAATAAGTTTAAAGATAAAACACTTCAAATAATTGCATAAAATCCACTGGATCACTTGACTTAAAATAATAAATAAATTATATAAATGTAACATAATTCGCAAAACTGGATAAATAAACTGGATTTACAGATTTCATTTCGTCCAAAGAATTAATTCATTCCTTCACCGAAAGGAAATAATATTGTAAATTGTAACTAATTTTTCGGGTACTTAAGAAATGATTAATTACATATATTTCATGTTTTTTAATTCAATAATAGTGCAACAAAAAGTGATTATTGAAATCTTTCCTTGTATATCAGTATTGAATTTACCTCTCTGTGGGAAACAATTTTAATGTATTTAACTACCATATCAAGTCCAATCCCTTGAGCGACATGCTCACTATTACTCGGTAATATAATATATACATTTGGAAAAATATGACTAGAACCAGTTTTCGTTAATATTTTATTGAATGGTAAGTAAAATTAAAAAGCCGTTATGAAGATGAACTTAGTATTGCTATAAATATTGAAAAAAAACAGTGAAAATTGGAAGAAAATTTTGTTGGCGCACTTTCTTGTATTGCATCTTGTAATATTAATCTGAAACCATTATTTGTATATTAAACCACTTGTCCAGTACAGTTACTATCGCTGACTAGAAAACTAAACAATGGCTTTAGACCAAATAGCACAGGATATTTGAATTGAAAGTGTAAATCATAAGTAAAAACTTGTATTCACAGATATTTCTTGTTGAAAAAATTAAAAGCTAATTAAAAATATAAATATCATTTTACATTAACTCATAAACTTGCTATGAACGAGTATCCAACAATGTTTTCCATTCTTTTAATTACATCAAATATTATAAATATCGATTATGTATTCTAAAAGTTTATCTTCAAAGTCATGAGAGAAGAATCAACTTAATTCGATTCACTATACCAGTGAAATAAGTTAAGCAGATTACTGAAATGAAGTTTAAATTATGAAATTTCAAAGTACTCTCTGTATTTGTGATTTTCAAACACCATTTTTATTACTCATAGAGGCTTTTGCTAGGAGAGTTAGTTTAGCAAGGAAATAAATGTCTACTATTGTGCTACCATTAGAAGTCAAGCTTATTACACTAGGCGAACAAAGTACTCATACACGCAGGAATCTTCTAGCTTTACTAATGAAATTTTGAGAAAACAAATGTTATTAAAGTTTTTTTTTTTTTTGTATATCTAATATATTTTCATCTGTTTTCTTTTAATTTGTCTTTTATTAAATTTAATAGTCTACTTCTGTAACAGATAACCATTTGTCAATGTTTATAGAAATGTTATTCAATAATACTAGAATATAATCATAAAAATCGTAACTACACAAGGTCTAAAACCTATGCGTTCTATATAAAATTCAATATTATAAAAAGCATTGTGGGAAATCGTGTGTGCAGCCTGTATAACATGTATGAAACTAACACTTTATCTGATCTTTAAAAACAGGAAGTCTCTGTAAAATCAACTATGTTCAAATTCTGTAATATTTACCAGTTGGATTGTTCCAATCGCTTGCCCCTCTAGATCAGTTGCATCAACCTTTGTTTTGTCAGGCTTCCACTTCTTGTAGAATTATTCAGTAATAATAGATAATAATAAACGTAACTACACGAGGTCCAATAATTTACATAAAATAAGTGAAATTGTATAAAATTTATAAAATAACCACACTAACATTTCAAATAATAACTATTTATTTCATCGTCTTCACAAAAGTGCATTCTTCAGTTTTATTCAGCAACAGACGCTATTGTGCATGGTTTCAACATTTTAAATTGAATTCAACCAAAGACAAATATGCGTTTAGTACTAATATAAATTAATCAAATAAACACATCCATTAACATTTATTAAGTTTTTAATTAACTTTATTTACTATGTACATAAGTTATCTCTTACCGTTTATTTACCTTATCTTTGTTAACATAGTGGACCAAATTTGCTTTCTATTTATTACCTTAAGCGGCTTATAGACGGGGAGAGTATTGGGTGACAGTACTAGCGGAGAGTACTCGCGGCTAGTAACTAACCGCCTACTATCCTCGTCTAAATAGGTACTTTCCTCTGAGCGGGGTAGTAGCTACTCGCGCCAGTGAAGTTAAACCTGTTCAACTTTTACTCGCTACCAAGAGGAGAGTAGCAGTCACGTGACCTTCTGGCGCCATCTACTTCGCCCATCTAAATACGTACTAGCCGCCAGTAGTCAGCCAAGGGCTAGTGTTTGAGGGTGAACGTTGTGCTATCATGTCACTTAAAACTTTGAAAAAACGTACTGTTAAGTGGAGCAGTGAAGATATTTCACGTTTTCTTGATATCTATTACAACTACGAGCTGTTGTGGAATATACGGCATGTCGATTATGCTCAAAAAAATAAAAGAGAGTCAGCAATGGTAAAACTATTTAATGAACTAGTTCTTGAAGACATCACCGTGCCAAACATTGAATTCCTTCGGTTGAAAATTAAAAATATAAAGAGTACGTACCGGCAAGAATTTGTAAAGGTACAGGAATCCAAGAGAAGCGGAAAGGGGACTGACGAGTTGTACGAGCCAAAACTGTCCTGGTTCAATACAGCGGATTCTTATTTGAGGGAGATGGTGGTATCAAGAGGGTCTACTTCAAATCTGGTGAGCTATATAAAATTTCTAAAAAAATCCACACTGTAAATATAACTACTATAAATATGTTGAAAATTTTTTTCTTTTAGGCTAGCTCCGTGAGGACCACAATTATTGATTAAGACTTATCGAATATTTCATTTAATTTCACGATTATTATTTTTTTTTTAAATATCCCAAATGAGAGCACAACACGGAATACATACAAATAATGGCTGTACTCTGACAAACGCAAATATTTATGACGGTACTGTCACAAATACAAGGTCGAAAGGCACCCCGAAAGAGGAAAATATTTAAACGTAGGTACCTGATAATAAAATAAAAGTATGCAAATGACGAGTAAACCCCTACAGATTTTACTTAAATGTACAGTAACAACTTTAAATTAAAATTTATTACTACAAGGTTACATAAGTTGTAAAAATTATAGGCATTTGGGTAAAATTCCAAAACAATTACGAAATGTAAAAAAACATTTATTATAGAACTTACATTACAATATAAGCTAAAACGTAAAAACGTATTAATATTATTTACAGCCAACTATATATTATATTTATGTGTTGTTCGTTCAATCCGCACCAATTGATTTCATTTGCCAGGGTACTGAACCATCTCCAATGAAATAAGCAGCTAAGCTGTCTCTTTTTTCTGCTGCTTGTTTAGCATAGTTGTTGGATGACAGTGCCTTGGTAATTGAGGCCAACTCAGTACCCGTAGAGCGCCAGGTGCCAGGTTCAATTACTCCTGAGTCTGTGTCCTCAAAGTCAACACAACCTCTATCCAAGTAAGTAGCAGGAGATGTAGTCCGGAGCCAGTTATGAAGGACACAGGCACATTTAATAACTAGGTCAACCGTGTCTAAAGATAGTTCAATTGGCTTTCCAAAAACTCTGAATCTAGATGCAAGAATACCAAAGGCATTTTCAACCACTCTACGAGCTCTTGACAAGCGGTAATTGAAGATGCGTTCCACTAATGTGAGGTTTCTTCTAGAGAAAGGTTTTAGTAGATCCTGTCTGAGGGGGAAAGCATCGTCCCCGACGATTACATAATCATTCGGCAAGTTGAGTTGATTGTTGGTAATGCCAGCCTTTAACGTTGACATCCTGAAAACAGCTCCGTCATTAGCTCGACCATTTGTGCCAACGTCAATGTAAATAAATCTGCAATCAGCATCTACCATTGCAAGTAGAATGACACTGTAACCTCCCTTATAATTGTAAAATTCAGCGCAAGTGTGGGGGGGTCGCCTTATACTCACATGCTTACCATCAATAGCTCCAATACATTTTGGAAAATTCCATTTTACTTCAAAACCTTTCTGAATGTCATGCCAATCGTTGATTTTACTTGGCACCTGCAAAAAAAAAGTAAATGTAGCAAATCAATGTTGTTTGTATATTTATTTTTGATACCCCTACAATATTATTTTTTTTCAGGAACTTTCCTGTGAAAAAACAGACAGCAATATTACTGAAAGTGAACAGGCTTGTGAAGATGGCGCTGTTTATAATCCGACCCTAGACAAAGAGACATTGATAAATCAAGTTCAAGTGCAGCCTCCAGGAAGTCCTGTTCAGTTGAAGCCAGCAGTGAGTTCAGGAATAAAACGAAGAATTGGAAAACTTGGTAAGGTTGAACATGCCATAACAAAGCTTCAAAACATTGTCGCTAACCGCTCATCGGCTTGTCAAGGTAATTCAGAAAAAGATGAGTACGATTTATTTGGTCAGCATATTGCTGCACAATTAAGGAAATTACCTACAAGAAGTTTCATAATACTTCAAGACAAGATTCAATCACTTGTGACTGCTGAGCGACTGAACAATATGGCTTCACAATCGCCTTTAGCAAGTTATATGGTCACTTCACCTTTGTTAAGCTCAGGTCGAACGTCAGGTACAGGCGATGTTTCAGATGATATCACAACTGATTGCGATCTTTATTCTAGAGAAGGTGATAATATTTACGCTAACTTGAGTTGATTGTATTTTAGAGTTTTTTTTTCTTAATAAAGTAATTACATCAACATAATTTTCATTGTTGTTTAATTAAAAATACCCAATTTGTTCTCAAAAACATTGCATTTACGAATTTCCAATACACATCTTATAAGTGTTTAATTTTACTAACATAATTTTGTAATTATTTTTTTAAATTGAATTGTATTCTATCTTATTTTAAGGCTATGTATTTTCTTTAAAGAGTTATACATCAAACCATTCAATTTAAAACAAAATAAAAAAGCAGACTACTTTTTATTTAAGAATAACAACTATAAATTTAAAATTGTATAAACAATTTTTATATATTTTTTTAAACACATAGTTAGTTATGGTAAATACTTGAGTTCTACTACATTTTTTTAGTAAAGTTTTAAAACAAATTCCTTATGGATGTGGAGGATAAATTAAAAAGTTACAATGTCAATTACTTATGTATCGTCAAATTGAATAAGCGAGCTCAAGAAAACAAGGATGCGTACTACTTGTAACAACGAAACTGGGCAACTGACATCTTTGGTGAAGAGGGGTAGGTACTGTAATTTTGACGACACGTAAGTAATCTAGGATTAAACCAATAGCCTACATTAATAATAACTTACCTTGAGAAATCCTTGAAGCACGGTAATAACTGCCTTCAAAACTTCTGGTAAAAACATTGAAATAGTGGTAGCGGGTAATCGAAATAACAATGAAAGCGATTGGAAGCTATCACCACTTGCAAGGTATCGAAGAGCAACTTCAAGTTTTTGTCTGGCAGATATTGCATTTCGCATTGCAGTGTTCTTCTTTGTAATAAGTGGCTCAACCAGTTGTAGTAATTCTTCAAATTTTTCTAGGCTCATTCTCATGTGTTTTCGGTATTCTTCAGGATCCTCTACTGCCAACTCACGAAAAAGTGTTTCTGAGGCACCAAGTATACCTCTTCTACCAACCCATTCCTTTACCCAGGGTCTACTCCTGTGCAATATTTCCTTTAGCTCCTCGCTTAACACCATAACCACCTCACTAACAGCTTCTTTAAAAGCTTCTTCAAATTCATTGTCAGACATGATAACTTTACACAACAAACAACCTTCACAAAAAGAGATCACCCTACTGGCCGCCAGTGTGTTCTTTTACTAGCAGCGAGTACTCGCTACGTCTAAATACCTACTAGCCGGCCAGTCCACTAGCAGCGAGTACTCTCTGCTAGTACTGTCACCCAATACTCTCCACGTCTATAAGCCGCTTTTGGATTGTTTATAAATTGACGCTAGACTCTTATCAGTGACCTTTGACTTGCGGGGTAAATTAGGGCTATATCTACTTACGTGATGTTGGATGTAGAGCAATGCTTTATAGATTTTGACAAATTGTCGTTTTCCCACTGCTTATTACTAAAAGAAAAGTAGCCTAGAAAAAGGAAGAAGAGATTTAAGTTGTGCAAACAATTGATACTAAAAAGATAAAAAAATTGGTACAACTATATGAGGATAAACAAAGGCAAATTGCTCCTCAAACACTTTTCTCTCCACACAGTCTTGAAAAAAAATTGTTCCAAATGCTTACGTTAATTGTTTTTTTTTTTGGTACTAGAACAACAGTGAACAAATAATGACTACTTCAAGCGGAAAGTGAATGATAAACAATAGTGACATTTATTTTATTTTAGGAGAAAGCAACTGTAGGATTATATAACCTACAATTGAGTTTTATTAAACCAAAAACCTATACATATTAATTATAGTAAATTATCAGTTTAAACAATGTGTGACTTCGTAAATTTGGATAATATCAAAACATGAAATCAGTTGAAAAATTAGGCTAATATTTGAATTATTAACAACTTCAAAGATTTAACTAGTTGAAGGCTTGCTGAGTTCACATTCTCTAAAATTACGTGTTAAAGCATCAGACTTCGGATAACATTAATAACACTCTTCCTCGCCATATTGCAGCAGATGCGCCAACCTAAGAGCAAAAAAATGCTATAGAATTAAATCGACTAATTAACTACTCTAATCAGGCAAAATCGGAAAAATGTCCTCATCAGCCTTCCACTTTACCACACAGAATCAAACTTTGTTTGGTTTGATAACATGCTCAAAAAACATAAAATTAAATTGGAGCAGTTAGGCCAAGTTGTAGACCCTAAAGTTTAAAATATACTTTTAATCAGTTTCTGTTTCATTCTTATCGTGAAAGCAAATCACACAAATTACAGTTTATTTTATGCTTGTATATTTCTTAGAGAGTAACACTCTCAATTTACTTTACGAGCTGCAGAGTTTTTATGATTCAGATTACGGATAACGCCTTTGCTATTTGTGTTTGATATAAACGAAACATCGTTTAGTTCTTTTAGATTTATTTTCTTAACGGAAACAAAAACATAGCACTGTAATGCATTTCTTTCCTTAAACATTTTATTATATAGCGCAGTACGTGTTGTAGCTGTACAAAGTTGGGAAGACTAAATATACCTTGGTACACTTTGCCGTGTGTTATCTTGTTACGTAAATATTTAACTATAGTAGAGAATGTATAGCATGAGCCATGACCTCGAGATGCGCAGTAGACTCGGAGTTAATTCGAGTGGTGGGGGGTCAGAGTTTCAGTCTATTGCTGAGCTCTGAACGTAACACTTCGTTCTGGAAGGACTTGTACTGGTTTGTATTGTTTTAGGTTGTTTACAGTTGTTTATTTTTTATCGATTATATTTGTATGATATATGTACCGTGGGAAACTTTATTTTTATAATTTGTATTATGTTTCCTATTAATCCTTAAAATTGTATAAAGATAAGTACTGAAACAAAAAATTCTTATGTCTAGTCAGCTAATCGACAAAGACGCGCAGAACATTAACACAGTTTGTTAATTTTATTTATTATTAACATTAATTTATTCACACTATGTTTTAATAATTATTACTATATTTTATTATAAATGACATTATTAGTCTTCAAAAATAATAATTTAATTACTTTTATTTATTTAATTACGGTGAAATTAAATTCTTTACAAATGACGAAATGTCGTCAAATGGTCTTTTACGCATTGAAATACAATAATTTGACAATATTTCGTCACATGGTCTTTTCCGCGTATTTTTAAATTGACGAAATATACCCAGGTGGTCGAAAAAGAGTTAAAAGATGCATACTGTGTTTTTTCGACATTTAGTAAAGCCGTTTTAACGTTAATCGGTGAACAACAATAAACAGGTCTTACCGACATGAGACAGACAAAAGCTGAGGTAAGACTTGTTTCGGATTCTTTGGTGTATGAAATGCCAATAAAACAAAAAATCACACTATTCCCAACAGTGTACAGACAAAACTCTTATTCTATTTATATATAGATATAAAAAGTCCAATATTATATATTTACATGGTGCAAGTAATACAACACAAAGCTGTCACAACATTGATAGTAAGTAGCGTGTTGTCCCTTCCCTTCCAGCTGACGGTGTCCCCACTTGCCTAGATTCTTCCCTCCTGCCAACGCATCGTAGAGCCCATGCTAAATCGAAGACCTGTACAACCTTGAAAACGGTTTCGTAGATATCGGAAGTAATGTTCTCGAAGTAAATTAGCGATGTTTTAAACAACTTGTTCCTTAATCAATTGTAACTTGAATGAGTAATCTTTATAATGCATTTAGTGTTAATCTTTATTTAGTGTTAATTCTAATTTAACTTTTTCAAGCCGTCAATCAATTAATATTGAATAACTGCACAGTGCATTATATTGAAGTATTAATTTCTATACCAAATCTAATAATATCATTTTTTCACAATTTCACAAGTCTAATTTGTTAAACTACGAACTAAAACCCTACTTATCACTGCTTTTCTAATTGTAACTATAGAGATGCAGATGCCATTTTCATGAGGGTGTACTTCGTACAATTAATAAGCAAAGTACTCTGGATGTAACTTTCGAGAAACAGAAAACTCCAATGGAACTGTAAACAGTTTGAAATTGGTGAAGTAGTCCTTGAACTATTGTGACCGGCTCCACGCTGTCGGTTACTCCTGCGGTTCCTTTAGATGGCTTGCCTCCTTATAGGATGTGTTCTTCCACTCTTTTGCGATTTTCCTTACGTTGTAGAATGATGGGTCGTGTGATAGAAGGTTCTCAATGAAGTGACGAAAGGGTTGTTTCACTTACTGTAATTACAACTAAACCCACCGAAGGTAAAGACAAGCGAGTCCACCTTGTGTCGTCTGCTCCAACAGACTGACTTAGACTTGAACATTTAGCCTCACCCCTCTGTAACCTGTGACATCAAGTATTGTTTGTGTGCAACAAGTATTGTTTGTGTGCAAGCCATTATTTATCACGACCGCTATCAACATAGATCCAGAATTACTATACAATGATTAATAATTATAATATAAGGTGGATTGCACCTGTCACATTACCCATCAAAGTAAATACCTTCTACTCTAAATTTTTCTCTATGTATACAGAATTTTGGATGAGTAACGTTTTTCAATTCAACTGTGCTATTTGAGAAATTAACTACATTGGGAAAACAAGTTTTCTTCTTACCCATCCGTACTATTGCCCTGGCTCATAAAATGCTAAATGGTGGATTTTAAATTATACTATAAAAATATCTTTATTTAATGATTCCAACGTGATTTTATGGTTGTAAAAATTCTTAGACCCTCTAACTGTGCATTTTAGTAATAATTTAATTTGTGGTATTACTGACATATCTACTTTACAAAATAAATTATATTTACGTTTTTCATTTTCAAATTAGCTGAATTTCTATGTACATGTTTAATATGTTTTAAATCCTCTTACTTTCATCTAAGATTGCTTCGTTTGATGGCTTGGAACCTTTTTTAGTAATTGTAACTTTGCACTTTCATGAATTGTAGATGTTTTTTCTAGAATAATCTCTTCTAGGTTTTCTCTTTGTTGGATCTGTTTGGTTAGAACTTGCTTACCCTTTTATTTAAACCTTCTTTATTTTGTGAAAAACTAGATTCTACTTTCTGAAATCCCAACATTCATGCACTTCGTTCATTCATTTTCTTATTTTTCCATTTTTTATAAACGATTTAAACTTAAAAGACCAGAAAGAAAAAATCATCCCACCTAATTTTATGCAGTTGAAGAACCATTTCTGACACAAAATGTGACGTTCTCCTCGCTTTCGGTTACTTCTGCGGTTCCCTTTTATCGGTAGAGTTAAATGCATCTACGCAGACCTCTTTCCTAAGAGGTGAACTATGGAACTCACCTCTTACTTGCTGAGAAGCACTACCATCACCTAAGTGCATGCACCATCTAGGGAACTACATAATGGCTGCAAGCTACAAACTGGATACATTCACTGAAAAAGACAATATAATGTTAGAGACATGCACCGTGGAATGATCGGGTTCCCGTGAGATGGCTAGTATCTCCACTCTCGTGCTAGGTCCTGGATGTCGACAGGTTAGTTTGTGTGTTAGAAGGTTCTTCATTAAGGTGACGAATGTTGTTTCAAAACGTTTATTGTAGCAAACAATCAATTTCTCTGCTGAACTGAACTTACAACTAAAACTACCGAAGGTAAATGGTTATTAACAGACTGACTTAGACTTTAACATTTGTCTACAAGCTGGCTCAACCCCCTCCCCCATACTTTAACTATAACCTGTGACATCAGCTACAGTTTATGTGAAAGCCATTATTTAGTACGACCACTATAAACATAGATCCAGAATTACTATACTATTATTATTAATTATTATATAAGGTGGAAAGCACCTGCCACATTTTGACAAGTGTTTGGTGTGGAAAAGTCCGATATATATTTCTCAAAGATAAATGTATGAATTTCTATAGTATTTTTGTTATCATTATAAGTTATGCAATTGCTTATAATATTACCTACATTTTAAAATCAAATTAGTCAAGCATGTCTAATGAAAGTTTTATTTTCAGGTAATTCTAGACTAAACAGAAACTTAGAATACTAGTTTAATGCAAATGCTTAATAGTACACATTGGTATGGATTTTTCGTGCTATAGTATTTTTGAGTATTTTGTACGTAGTGATTTCAGGGTCACAGTAAAATACGCTTTCCTACGAGTGTTGACCTCAAGACAGTGCAACATGGCGTCCTAACCAAACACACGAACTGAACTTGCCATATTATTTAATTAACTGCATACCAACATCTGTTTCAATTCGCCCTGATTTTTTTGTTCTTTCTGCCAGTTTAAATGGTACTATTGAAAGAGTACCAGAGTAATTCAAATGCCAGAAGTACTGTTTGCCCCTAATTCCACTAAGATCTACTGCTTTATTGTTCTCTAAAAAATGTAGTTTACAGACACATATCCCTAAGTTTGTAAGTGTTAAATATTTTTTCAAACCAAAACATGTAAATAGTTAACTGGCAATGAAAAATCGTTAAATTGTATTATTTAACGATTGAAAGCTTTAAACGGAATTTTCTCAACACAGTGAATAACTATGAAGGAGAATGTAGCAAACAAATAATTGCACTTTGAAATGAATTACACAAAGATATTTCCTCTTTGAAAGAGAATTGACGTATGTTGTATACCTAAAACTACAATTTTTATGGTTTCAGAAAACTGTTTAAAAGGTCCCCAAGAAAAATACACCATATACTTAGATAAAGCGAATGTTTAATTTTATAGTCTATAAATACCTTTATATTGCAAATACATATTTTATGGATAATAAACGCACACTATGGGATCGTAATGTTAAGATAAGTTATCGCCTCAATTTCATATGATTGCTTCCTTTTCCAACCCCTTTCGTTAGAATACTATTAAATTTAAGTTCCGGTTCGATAAATGGGCTTGTTTTATACGACAATGTTATATTTTTAATAAACATTAGTAAGCATTCTTCAAAATGGTTTTAAATGTTTACTGTTGTAAATCTTTAACTTTAGTAATCAAAATATGTTCGCTTATTTCTAGATAGTTTATTCCTTTCATGTATTTATGTCAATATACAAGAGCGCCATTAATAAAAAATAACATAGATATTTTCTAACTTCTCTAAACGTAGAATGAAAAACGACAATATATTTTTATTGCAGCTTATTTCTTAAAATTGAATAAATCTCTACTGGCAGATTTTGTATTATTGCATGTTTGCTTTGGGAGGAGTGGTTTAACTTTGATTAGATATTGATATAATCGTTTACTAACGTTAAATTTATATACATTTACAAAACAGAACTAACAACACAAAGAGCTGTCTACATAGTGAGTGTGTTTTATTTGATAAATAAACTGTATACACAAGTTAAACACAAAAATAAAAATTACATTTTTATGAACATAGTATATTCCACTCCTAGCTTGATTAATTGTGAGGTTGACTGGATTAAATTTTGACTCACTTAAAATTTAATTTTTCTTGGGATTTTCTCTAATATAAAAACTACTAACGTAATTAAAAGGGTAGAATAACTATTTAAAAAAATGTAATTGTAAAGTTTTCACTTAACACTCTTTAAGGATAATTGTCCAGTGTTGACTTTCTTTATAAAACTACTAGCAAATTTGTATAGAATTGATATCTGAAACAATTATAGTGAGTACATTATTAATCTGCAAACTATCTAAACTGAATATTCAAATAGTCTTAAAATTGAACTCAACAAAAATATAATATTAATTTTTTTTATACTTCCGCCAAAAATTCTGACCATTACGTGATATTTACAAAAATATACTTTTATTTCTTAGGAGTTCAAAATGTTAACAAATTGTGTATTACATTTTTTTACAATCTGATGCAAATATAAGCCTGTTTATTTACTTTAATTTAACCAAAACAATCAATTAAAAACTGGTCTTTTTAAATACTGGATAATATTTAAGTACAATAACGGATTTTTGCGTAATTTCTGAGAGATATCTAAGTAGAAAGAAATCTGGTACTACAAAGTTTAAAAAATCAGCATTAAGATGGTTTTGTATGTTTCCCTGCTTCTTGGATTTGCCATACTGAATGGATCTTAATCTTTTTAAATAAGAAGACAGGAATATGGCAAATGGTTTCAATGTATAATTGCATTAAAAAACAATGGTGAGGTCCGTTTTTTCTAATGCCTTCATTTATGTTGTATTAAAGTATAATGACGGAAAATATTGTAACAATAAACTGGGTAAAACGCATTACATTAGCTATTGTATCGCTTTTTTTAAATCATAATTCAACTAATAACGAACTTTAAACAGTGATATAGTATTCATAGCAATAAACAATAACTAATAATGTTTAACAACACAGCCGCTTCATCAACTTATATTATTTAGTTTAAATATATCATTATTAATATAAAAATTGTACTTGATTGTAAATTAGTAACGAAACAAAACGTCCCATTCTACAATAAGATAAATATTAAAAATGCTTTCCTGGAAGTGAGATATCCCGTTTATAACTTGTTGTATTATGTCTGGTGGTACACATAATAATATTATGGTGGTACACGAGAAGATTTGTCAATAATTTGTATTTTAAACTCGTTAATGTTTGCAGGTTTTGTTTTGTAAACATTATATTCTAGGTACCTCCAAAAAATGTATCCAGAAGAGACAGATCTGAAGACCTAGTAGCTCAATTTTATGCTCTTATAATATAACCTATCCACCAAATTTGGGAATTGTTAATTTAAAATTAACGTCCCTGTAGTTAATAAAATAGAGCTTCAACTTGCTGAAACCATAGGTTATTATTAATATTTTGTAAATTTTGTCCTGATAATTGGTATAATCCTACTGGCTAACAAGTAAGATTGGCATCTAAAATAAACAACGATTCCCGCCATACATTTACTTTCTGAGGAAGCTTCCAACTCCATCTAGGATTATTATTACTCCCATATCAACAGTTTTGCGTACCACATTGACATTTAACATAGAAGTAACTTCATAATAAATATTATTTTATTAGACAAATTTGCTTTTATATTTTGATTTTAATATCAAAATACTCATCTCGGGGGTCGAAACTATCTTCCGAAATTTCTTGAACCAGATATTGATTGTAAGAGTGAAATGTATAGAACGACTTTCCTAATAGATGATTAAGTCTGCAATACGTCTAATGACTGCATCATTTGTACTTGGCCCAACGAGTACGTTTATTTACAAGGCTCCACTGTGGTTACTTCAATTCGCGCTGTACGGTCTTGCTCATAGTTATAGCTTTTCTTTTTGGAAATTTATTGTTAAATAAATCAGAAACCTCTTGTAAAGGTCGAAGACAATTAAAAATTTAACTTTTACAAAAAACACTATGTTTTACTATTGGGCGTACGACTTAATTTTTACCAGCACTATCAAATTTTACTAATACAAAATATGTTGAAGTATAAAGGTGAAATGAGGTGTTATTAAGTTACATTATTTTAACGGTAGAATGCACTCACTGTTGTAAATTAACAGCTGATTTACTCAACTAAATTTATAATGCAGTTCTCAAGTATTTACAGCTGACTTCTTTCATTTAAAAATATGCTGAGTAACTCAACTTTATTTAAAATTTATTTACATCAGTTGTTATATGTGTTTAATTTGTTGTAGTTTTTTTTAATTATTAGTTAGTATTATTATCAATATTGTACAACTGTTCGTTATTGGATGCAATAGGAATGTAAAATACAATAACATTTTTTCATGCAACGAATTTTTTCTCGTTTTATTGTGAACACGATTTTTCCATTATTCAAAGTTTGAATGGTTATAACTCAAATAGGAATGCATTTAAAAAAAACACAGACGACATTATTCTTTCTGCTGGTTTTTCTAAAATTGTATATCAACATAATGTATCTACCTTCGTATTTAAAATAATTGAGTTCGATTCAATATGGCGGTTACAATATCGCCATATTGAAAATAAGAAAAAACTCCATAGAGCTGATTTTTTTAAAGCATGAAGAATCTAATTTCTTCATGCCTCAAAAGACATCTTAAACTATTAGTTCTTTTAATTGTTTAGATAAAGTGTTGTATATAATTCTACATCCTTACTTTTAAAGACTTTTATCCTGCCAGAAAATGTATCTAAATAATAACCAAATTATACTGACGAAAATAGTCGACCTTGATTTGATTACGAGCAGAACAGTTCATGTTTGCCAAAGTGTGCACTTTATTTATAACTTATTAAATTTTACCATAAGAAAAAACTACCACAAAATAACAATAGTCAGCAATATATATATAACAGTGTGTGTAAAGTAAATTAAAATGTTCACTATTGTATGTTGAGTTGCAGTAATATATTATTCAATAAAATAGAAAAATCTTTAAATAATTACTTATTATAGAATAATAGAATACATAAATAGAATAATTACGATAAGACGAATTATATTAAAGGCAAATAGGCCTACATTTAATATGAAATGCCTTGCACCAACGTTAAGGCAGCACGTAATCCAATATTCTGAGACCAGATGTAACACGTTTAACTGGCAATTTCGCCTTTAGATAAGGAAGGACTGACCTCGGGTGCAATGTGTGAGTGGATTGATTTAAATATCAAAGGAAACTTGCTGCTGCAAACGATTTTTTATGCAACATCATAGCTATTGTTATTAGGTATGTATAAATTATCATTATTATAACCAGTTTATTCGAATAATAAAAAATATTGTTGAATTTCAATTTGCATAAAGCAAGATCGGTGCAACAGTGTAATAGCATTAAGACATAAGAAATTCAGACTATTAAAATAAACTAGTTCTTGAAAATACATTAAGAATGGTGACTATTCCAACGTTCATACATTTATTATTTATTGTGTTTTTTATTTACTATAAATGTTGTTTTCACAGTGCAGATTAAACATGTGTATGAGTCAATTAATTCTGTGTATATATGCAACGATGTTGCATTTTAAACACATGGTATTAAACACAATTTTTAAATTAATAGAGTTTAATAGCAGATGTGTTAAATGCAATAGAACATCTTTGAAGACTATTTTAATAATGATATGTTATTTGTCTGCGAATAAACTAATATGTATTCTAAAATAATAACAATAGTAAAACGTATAAAAATCACTTTTAACAATAAAAGAGTGTTTAAGACAACATTGGAGTTTCTACAACCAAAATTAATGAAAATTGATTTCATTTTGATAAACCTATTTCATTTGTTATATTAGAAATTTAACAGTTTGCAATGTTGATGTCTAGCTAGCTGTATCTTAATCATAGCTAAACAGCTGAACAGATTTCAATAACATTAGATACAAAAATAGTCTTGTTACTCGAGAAAGTTGAAGTAAATACAAAATTCAATATCGTAAAATACCAACTCAGAGCTTCGCCTCATATTTTACAAGAATTTATCTTTTAAGTTACATTGCTTTTGAAGCATTTATTAAGTTGTACATCTTAACACTTTTTTTACATTTTTATAACTAATAAATGCTTCTAAAATGTTACTACTTTTAAAGTAACTACAGTAAAATGAATTCACTCTTATAAAACATATGCTGTATTTAGTTTAATAAATTAATGTACAAGAAGAAAAATAGCTTTTATAGTATTTCTGTGTTATAAAGATAGATCTTAAAGTTATCATTATATTTAAATAAAAAAACGTAGAACATGAGGATGTGGTCTAAGGATATTTTGGGTGAGAACAAGAAGCCATTTTATTAATGTTTACTTTGTATATTACTATGTTATAGTGTATTTCTTTTAAAATAAACACACCTAGCAAATAAACAAACCCAAATGTAGTTTTCTAAAATATCCTTGGTATACAATAAGCAAAAAATATATAACTCACCATGTTGCTGTAAATAATATTGAACCACTGTATTCAGCTTAGAATATACTAGACGAAATTAATGGAAAGTTCAGTACAGTAATATTGTGCTTGCCTGGAGTACTTTGAATAACAGTAGTTTTTATAAAAAACATCAAAAACATAAAAACATTAGCTTTGAATAATTAAACCTTAGTTAAAGGAATACGTTAAACATAGTTTATTATGTACATTTTACATTAACTTGACTCAAACTCAAAGGATAGAAACAAAAATCAATTTTGTAAAATATTGGTCTTTATTTTGAAAATAACTAAAGAACTGGTTAAAAAAATGTTTTTCCCAGTGTTTCCTTTACTCGGCTTTACCAACAACTGCAAGAGCATGTTTAACTGTAATGCTGAACAACAATCAATCTATTGTAGGTAATAACTTGGGTTTGGTATTGTGTAGATATTGTCTTGTTTCATCAAAGCCTGCTGTTTATTAATTACATAATTGCTTTAAGACATGTGTTAAATTGAGCTTAGTTAATACAATACTATATTATATCACTAGAGAAAGAGGTTGTACTAAATCTAGATATGTTTAATTATACTTTCGTTTTGTTTTCCTTTGATGTTTTTAATTTTCGTTTGATGCTTATGAATTATTTATTCTGTACTATAAGTCGGATGATTTAATACATAAATCGTATTCTAGTCATGCAAAAAATAATTTAAAAAGATCTTCTTTAAAACGAATGATTTTGCTTTTAACTGACAAAATGTAAAAATAAGAAAAGGAAAACATAGATTTTATTTAAATAATACCTGCATTTCTTCCATTCTTTAAGGGCGCATTCCTTACTAAGTAAGTGCAAATATTTTGCGTAAAACATTTTTTGTTCAATGTGGATGGTTTTAATATTAGTTATCTTATTTAAAAACTGTTCAAGTTTAACTGAAACTGACTGTAAATGATTTAAGGAAATGCACATTTAAAATTGAAAACAAGTAGCAAACAAAAAAAATGTAAATTATTGAATATTAAGTAATAGAAATAATTAAAATACTTCAGCAAAGGTCTTTTTTTATTTATACTATAGTCTACTTATTCCACTCTCATCGGTCAGAGTTTGCAACACTTACATCATTATTATGCTGTAAGTACGAGGTTCCGTAAGAATATACCAGTTGAAACTTTCACTTTTGATACTAAAAATCATGTCTTTCGGTCTGCATAATTTGTAGTGCATAAATATGAAGTAATAAGTATTATTTCAATCTAAAATAATTCATCAATTCTTACTGATTACATTTCCCTAGAGCATATACTCACATAAGAATGGATGGTTAATTATTTTATTTTGGGTCAATGTTGAACGATAGAATGAGAGGAAGAAAGAAAGAATGAATTGCTATCATTCACTTTTATTTTGGGCGAGATTAGGTCTGAAAAGTTTTCTCTTTTATCTTTAAATTGTTACACACAAATTCACTCACACACACAAATTAAATTATAAACTAATCAATACAGTAGAAGCAGTTCTCTTTAGTTGAGCGACGAAGCAGGACTCAAGCAGTTAAGGAAATGTAAGTGGGTGGTATTCTATCTAACTGTTTGACTTTGGTTAGTTAACAAAAATATCGACTACAGCGCATGTCGCTAGCCTTAGACAAACTAGGTAATTTACCCTACTGTTTCAAACATGGATTTACCTTTTATTCATACTTTTTAAAAAAGACGTTGAGGAACAGTAGTAGTTTGGGCTGTTTTATACTTGATATGTTTTATTTAAAACCAAACACAAGATCATTAGAGATTACCGGCATCTTTAACGACTAATATCGCTAATATCGAGTAGTAATGAAATTCAGAAAAATTCCAGAAATGTTTTTATAGAATTCTATATTTTAATTAAATATCTTTGGACTGTTACGTGGCATTATAAGAGGACTGTACATAAAATTATTTTATGTTTTTTTTATGTTGTTAGGGTTTTTAAAAATACGAACTGATTCATTAAAAGAGTAATTAATTTAGGAAAGGTTGTTAATCTTTAGTTGCAAAAGTAGATTGAATATATAGCATTGTATTACTACATAATTTTATAAAACTGATATTAAAATAAGTGACTTCAAAAGTTATCTCAATTTGTAAATGCAGTCTTCTGTGGAATCTCCTCAAAATTGTGCAGTTAAAATTCCACTTAAAGTGTATGTACTAAACAAAAGCGGAGTTTGCAAAATGCTTGCTAAAATAAAGAAAACATAAAAAATATACAATTTACTCGATTTATTAAACTAAACATTTACTAAGATGTAAGCGTGTTTTAGGGGCTCGAATATATTCTACTACAATTTTTAGTATTATGTTCTCATAAACTGTACTGATGAGTGTTTCTGCCATTGAATTAACTGTTAAAAAAAATAGAATAGAACATTTCTATATTATTTTTACAGACATTTTAAAAATGAATACTTATCATCCTATCTTCGTATTTTCAAAGAAGTTTTGATAAAGCTACGCTGTGTAACTGGAAGAAACTATATGGCATACCTCATGCCGTGTTTCACTTGCTGTGAATATAAGGAAGACTTTAAATTGACATCATCTCTACATACAGAACAAATATACATACATTGGGATTACATTTATTCTCAATTTATTTTTAAGATAGACCTACATATTATAGAATGTATACTTCAGGTTGGCCGATGGATCCGGAACTACCTGAGGCCACCCTTGTATCCCTCGCCGCCTGAAATGAGTCACCATCTGGCTGTGTTCCTACGAGGATAAACTTTTTTGAGCTAACCTTAGTTTGACTTTTTTAAACATATATTTGGAATATACTAAAAAAAAAACAGGAAAAATTACACCAAACTCGACTATGTTAGATTTTAAAATTAGTATTAATCACCAAAACAAGTTAGCTGTTTTTATCTCATTTCATGTTGCCATTACCATATTAAATGTTGCGATACGGAAGTCAAGTTTGGTATAATTATTCATAACGTTTTTAGTAGATTCCAAACATGTGTTTAAAAATGTCAAATTATGGCTTGTTAAAAAAGTGTATCCTCGTAGGAGCACAGGCAGTAAGAGACACATTCCCTAGACAGGCGCCACCCTGACAGAGGCGGTGAGGGATTATTAAGGTAGACCGGGTTCATCGGCCAACTTAAAGAATACTTATTGTAACTTAAGTATACTTATACTTATACCAATTGTATATTCTTATTCAATTGCCTTCTTTTATTAACTATAAAATAACGTACATTAATACATGAATAATTATTTGTTTCTGAAAAAGTTGAAACATAAGTTTACCAAACGAAGAAAAGTAAGAGATACTTTATTTATTGTGCAAACATTTAATATCCTTGGTAAAGTGAATTTGACACCCCGAAACTGACTGAAATTATTCTACACTATGATTGACTAGCTAACAGAAATTGCTTCTTTAAAAAAAAAAAGACAAAATATAAACTTTTACATAAAACAAACAAACAAAATATCTCACCACACCAAGTGGTAAACGTTTAGAAATGATAAAATGCACTATGGTCTTAAAATATTTTTATATTGAGCTAAATAAAGGCAATGTTTTTAAGAAAACAGACTATCGCAAGTGACAAAATATCAGGTGTTCCAAAAGTATGAGGCTCCTTCGATTAACTTTTAGAAAACAGAAAGTAGAAAGATGAATAATGCTGCGTCACAACCCCTATGTTTATATTTTGAGTTGACCCCTTCCCCCCCCCACAGGACCACTCCGGGGGGGGGGATGGGATGGTGTTGAAAGTTTGTAAGAGTAGTTACTAATCATCGAAAGACATTCCCAAATTTTCATCTTTCTATTTTCCGCTGTTTAAAAGTTACGGAAGGGATCTTATACTTTTGGAACACCTGGTATATATATATATATACCATGTAGATTGTTATTATCTTATAGCAAAACGAAGTTATTTTACAGGATAAAACATTAAGTCAGGAATATGATGGGTGTAAACGAAGACGTTAACTCATTTTTTTACAGATTTAATTTCATGTTTTTTAATTTCATTCCAGTTTGATCAAGTTCTTTCCTGATTTCTTTCATTGATTTCGCCAAATTAAACTCAAAGAAAAACTTTACGAATACTACTGTAAAATGTGTGCAGCCTTGGACTTTTAATGAAGTTAATTTATGTTACGCTCTATAGGAAGATAATATCTTAGTTGGGGAAGTTAAAATTGCATGTTTTATTCAATATATTTACTCTTTTTGGATGAATTCCTAATTTTGTAGAGTGTAAAGACAAGTTAGTTTTCACTTTATTATTGAATGTGCTTCTTTAGAGGATAACGTGAAATACTAATGAACATAGATTTTGTAAATAAACTAAATGATATAATATAATACTAGTACCACTCTGTAAAAACAACTTTGTTGTTGCTATAGGCTTCTTGTACAAACTGAACAAACTTACCATATACATAAAAACATGGGAATAACTTTAAACAGAAAACATATCCAGGAAGTGAAATTTGCTCAAAAAACTATGATCACCCTCAATGTTACAAAACTTTAAAACACGACACCTGGTCGTGAATAACTCAAGACTTTACTTGTGTTCCAGTCTTTCGTTATTGACCAGAACCCTTCTACTTGTGTTCTAGACTTCGTTATTTACCAGAACCCTTCATACAAGACTTTATCATATTACGCCATATTGTTTCCATTTTGCTGTCAACAGTAATGTTATTTAGATAGGAATGGCTTATTTTCGAGATATTACTGCTGTTATTTTATTGTTTTATTTGCTTTTTCTTATGGTTTTTCTTAGTTTATGATTTAATTTTTAAGTTTATTAAATATTTCAATTGTAATTTAGTGTTAATTTAGTGAAAACTGAAAGGACAGTCGTCGTGTTGAGATAGCTCGCCCTTCGGCCAGAAGCATCTGGCATTCTAAGTACCTTGCTATCTAAATGTAATATTATGTATGTTTTATTATTAACTTAATGTTTGGTTATCATGAAATAATGTTTATTTACTTATATCCTATGCCATAGTCAAACAACATTCCTTCATTATGTACCTACATAACCTATTTTAGTCATCCAAGTTGAAGAAAAGCATTGTAATTACTGTAATAACAATTTACTTCATTCACATTTTTCTTATTTATCAATACAATAACTTGCAGTACATATAAACATTAATCGCTATTAACAGTTAGGCCTACTTAGCAGTAACATTTTAAAGCAAATTAGTATACTCGTTCTATAGACGTTTGTAAAACATTCTAGGTTTGAATGATTTGGCGAGATTTTAAAATAACACCGCCTTTTTATCAAGGTTGGGTTGCCAATCTATGCAAACGAAAAAGATTTTCCGTTGTATCAAACGACAAAACCAATAAAGCCTAGGCCTACATTAATAAAAAAAGCTGCTACCAATGTTTATTGTATAGCCTATGGTCCAAGCAATATAACAATTTAATGTGTAATAAAACTTAAAACATCAATATACATCAAATTGCCATACAAATCTATTTTAAAATGTTGTTTGTAATTCAATTGTTATGTAAGCACATTAATTAGTAAAAACGTAAGTATTTTTGGGTAAATTTGCATATAGGTTAAGGTATTTCACTAATATAGCACATCTCTTGTGTTTTGAACATGATTTGGCGCAACTTTACTATTCGACTCTAGGCTATGCTAGAGCAAACAGAATTCATTTGAGAAAAAAGATCCTCAAAACTGTTTTTTTAAAAAAGGCATGTTAAACCTATGTTTTTAAAGGTGATGTTTAAAAACACTGAAAATAGAATTGATGGTTTAATTAAACAATATCTATGAACTTTCAGAACGACTGGTTACTGTGCAGTTGGCTGCACCAATAGGGATTCTAATGAGTCTAATGAGCCATCAGAACAAGTAATTATTGTGTATTTACATCATTATTTTAAAACAAGTTTATGGAATATTTCAGTTAATCTCATAGGAAATTTTTTGAAACCCCTGAAAGATAGTTTTTATACTGCAATATTATAAATCAAAACGTTTATTTGTCGCCATTCCGAATGCTGATTTAATAAATATATATATTTTGACTTACCGTCTACAATATTCAATTTGCTGTCGTAATACGATGGCCGTTTCAGCTATTCAGTCATTTTCAAGTATTTTTAGCCGGATATCCTTAGTCACTTATTAACATAAAAACACTACGATCGCAATAGGCTACATTATACACAAACACAATAATAAATTACGCACGATAGCCTACATTATTTAAAAAAAGAGAAAACAGAGTCAATTCAAAAATCTTTGACTGGTTGGACCTAACATTCCGATACGTACTGCTTAAATGGAAAACTTAATTTCGATGCCAAAGCATTGTTCGATACATTGTTGGAGATAAGCAACCCCCTCCATCGATTAGCTTGATTGACCATCGTCCGCCAGTGGCGCACCGACGGGGTGGACGAACTGAACCTGCCCCCCCCCCCCAGAAGGTCTTCTTTTTAGTAATGTGGATTGTATTTTAAACTAATCGATTGTTGAATACGTAGTCGATGTTCAATTAAAATTACATTATTTATGATTAATTTCATGATGTGATCACGAAAAAATAATCGTTATTTTTTAAATAAATATGATCCCTACCCTATGCAATCATGATTTTATTACAGTGATGTTTGAGTCTTGGCGGTCTGGTTCATGAGTTGACGGTATGCGAGCACTGATTAGCGCCGCGTTGATAATGCTGAAATCCGGGCGTTAAATTCCCTAGTTATACGGGATGTTGAAAGCTCGACGTTGGTAACGTGAGTCCCGTGTTATACGCAGCATTTTTGAAGCTTTGTCAATGTTGTGTCCTTCACTTCCAAAATGGAAACCATTCAGTCATTCTGTCTAAGAGTTTTACAAATAATAGAAACATATGAGGAATTGTGTATCAGGAGAGCTAGACGGTGGGCTACACACCCAGTGATTTCAAATCGTGTATCAAGCTTCAGCTATGCTTACACGAGCTGAGCTTGGTCTAGCCGACCCGGTCCGTCGCGGGAATCCGTAACAGTGGATACATCTAACAGACCCGCACCGTTCCGACATGTGTCGGAATGATGCACGCGCATTCCACCTCACCACAACTACTGTCACAACTACAATGAATTGCAAAATTATCATGAACGAACAGTGGAAGAGATCGAACGTTCTTTCTGGATTTGACCTGTGGCTATATCTATACCCAACCCGCGTGGAGCGGAGCCGAATCCGGTATGCTGTCAGAGCGTGGAAAAAATCGACTCAATCCGTGTCGACTCGGCTCGCTCGTGTACAATTTGAAATACACAATAATCACTTTGAAATAAAAAATAACTACTTTCTGGTAGTTATTCTACTGTGACTTCTCTGGTAGCTACGCTCCATATAACTTTGTTCGGCGTTGACAACGCTCAACGCCCGGTTAACTTAAATTCGCTAGCGTTGATAGCGTTCATATAAAATGGCCCACCGTAGTTCCATATACCCAATTAAGTGACGTTAACGCGACGTTGAAAACGCGGCGCCATCATCGCTAGTATAACGTAGCCCTAAAAGGCAGCGTGCTGGGGTGCTGGCTAGACCGTCACTCAAGGTCAGTGCGGGGTGATCTTGCGGAAAGAATGTTTATATTGCACTATTGTCTGACTCAAGCCCATCACCATTCACTTTTAAAAAATATATAATGTTTCAGACTTTGTGATAGGTTAAAGAACTTTCATCCGTTTAGGATTTGTTGAATATATATATAAATATATATATATTCTGACCTGAGCTTAGCCCCCCCCTCCCCCACAAAGCGGAATCCTCGGTGCGCCACTGTCGTCCGCAGTAGTACGTATCGGAATGTTGGGCCCAACCAGCATAGTAAGATTTTTTAATTTACTATGTTTTCTCTTTTTTAAAATAATGTTGAATATCGTATGTATGTATTATTGTGTTTGTGTTAATATACTGTGATTGAGTGTTTTATTGTTCATAAGTGACAAAGGGTTCCGGTTAGAATTACTTGAAAATGGCTGAATAGCTGAAACAGCTGTCGTATTACGACAGCGAGTTGAATATTGTAGACGATAAGTCAAAATATATAAATATTATAATATTGGTACCCAACTTTGAGGTCCATACTTATAAAGAGTTTTTATTATTCTATGTGGGCTGTTTTAAAATGACATAACATCAATGATTGCATTCGGCCGCACTGGTTAGATCCACCGGTAGGTTGATGACGTCAGAGTGGTGGATTCTACCAATAACTGTGCGGCCGAATGCATTGGTAGAATGTAGCGGTAACTGAACTGTCAAATTCGTAAGGTATATTATTACGCTATCGAATAAACGTCAAATTTCTTTGATCAAAAACTTTACATGAAAGAAATTTGACGATTTTTTGACATGTCGTGTAAACTTTGAAACAGATTTTCAAAAAAGAATAAGAATAAAGTACTAAAATATTATAGTACGGATTTTTTAGGTAATCTCCTAACCTCAAAATAATATACGTTTTGTCTGTTTTCATATATATTATTTCTGTTCCTTTCCTTTTATATTTACAATACGATAGCACAATTGACATGGAGTGTTAAAGCTATGAACACTTTAATTTTTCATCATGAAAAAGAATATTGTTAGTAGAACATTCACACGAATGCCTACAAAAACTGTGATGTAAGGCAAAAACCTTTAGAACAAATTAGAAATAATGTTTTGCAGTCTGTAATTATGGAGTTGGCAGTATAGCCTAAGTTTATGTTTTTTTGTAAAACATTAAAGAGACTTTCATTATGTTGACTTTATTGTAAAAGTATATCTACAAGTTTTTTAAGATTAGTTTTTGAAATCTTAAAACCCGTTATTATATGAATTACGATCTTTTAACTGTAATTTTGTAATAATAGTTAATAAATAATAAAAGTATTATAATAAACCGAAACATAACCCCAAAATACATCTAATTAATATCCAAGTTAATTAAATAAATTAGACAGGTGTAATATGTATTCTTTGACAAATCTTTGACAAAGATTTCATCAAAGATATTTGATAAAAGTTTGACTAAATATTTGACAAATAATTTTGATGGAGTTATATGCCCCTAAGTTATGGTTTTTGCCGCCATGATTTCTACCGTTGTGGTAGATGATGTGTATCGCTAATTTATTACGGTGGAAAAATGGCGTCCGATAGGGGAAGTGACGTCATCTACCGAAGTTCGGTTAGTGGCATTCGACCTCACTGATACCTACCGGTAGCTACCGGTGAGTACGGCCGAATGCACCCGATTACTTCTGAAAATGATTATAGACTTATAGGGAATTTTTTACCATTTCAATATTTAGTGATTAGAAATTTATATTGAAACTAGCTGACCCGTACGGCGTTGCCCGTGGTGGTTGGTATTTTCAGTCTTTTTTAACGTAATTGTATTCTTTTTAAGTGTTCAGTCAGTGAGTGGTATTTGGCTTTTATATATATAGATCTTAAATAAAAAAA
>JAGFPH010003811.1:105158-115949 GCA_018207615.1 Philaenus spumarius
TTTTTGAATTAATAATTTAGGTTGATATAATAAATCATACATCGTCATGAGCATGGCGACTTCACAATGAGAAGGTAAACTTTATTTACAGTAACAATGTAAACAAAATACACTAAAGTACACAAACCTAAGGTCCTGATCAGGCCGTTGGTTAACTTAACAGTTTTAGCAAATAAATTAACAAAACAGTCAAACAAAATATTAAAGCAGGAATTTATTTATTAATGTCTAAGAAACAGCCTAGATAGACATCATCAAAACATATGTGAAACTAAAAACAGTAAAGTTGCAGACTCGCCTATTTCGATAACAAATCCAACTGGAAAAACTATCGATATTATGTAAAAGGTTTAAAAGAGGATTATAAATTATCCCCCAAAGTTATCCATTAATTGTTAATTTGTATCTGTACCATCTCATTCAGTAATATATCCAGTTTGATAGAGTGTTGTATTTTATCTAAAAAAAAAAACAAAGATATAATAAGTTCGCTATGAATGTTTTTTTTTTTAATTTTCCTAAACAATACCTAGGGACCACATATGGAAAACCTATGGACCAATTTTAATAAATTTAGAGATAAATAATATGATTTTACTCCAGTTGGGGGGGGGGGGGGGGCGACACCATTGTCTTATATTGTGTGAGCGACAGGCAACTGCTATTGCAAAATTATACAACATACATCCTAATCTAAAGTTTACATTAGAAACCTAAGCATTTAACGTTATTTTGCATACACTTACAATTCTAGATATTAATATATAATTTATTCATAAAACCTATTTAAATATACTATCTGCATCTTAATGTAATGGTTGAATATTCCGTTTACGAAAGAAAAAGCTTTAACTACTTTACGAATTAAACTGTCAGGATACCAGATGTGCCCAGCTAAATCTTTAGTGGTCAAAATTTAGAGCCTCGTGGGCCTCCCGAGAATATTTTGTAAATCAAATTGCATAAAACACCCAATTTGCTTAGTAATTGTTAACACTGATTTAATATAAAATTTTAAAAGATAAAACAAAATCATTATGTACGTTGAATGTTTAGGTAATTATTCGTAGTTGTCAATTTTGACAAAATGGCTAGTCAAATCTGTTACATATTGATATGTTAGTCGTAAGGTGTAATTTATATGTACGTATATGACCTAAATCAAGCAAAACCTGATTTGAAATGTCACCTGCGATAAACGGAATATCGGATATGAATGTTATTTACAACACGTTTGTAAATATGGCTTTGCAATGCAACATTTTATTAAAACGCAATAAAATGTTTTATCTTGTCGACTATCCTCGATTTGTAAAAACTAATATTAAACATTATCAAACACTCCCCCTCAATTGATTTATGATACTGTTGTCTATACATCATTTCAAACAGGTCAAATACTCATTAGAGTTGATTAATTGATTATAATTATTTGGACTGGCGACAAAATTGTTTAAGTATTGTTATGATTGTCTTTTTTGTTAGAAAATAAAATCAATATAATTATTTATAAACATACCTGTAATTCTAGTGCCTGTAGATTTATTATATATTGACTTGTAATAGAGTTTTATTTAACAAAATGTAGATAAACCTGTAATACATTAGTGATAGATTTAATTTATAATAAAATTATTATCAAAATACCAAGAAATAATTTCATAAGGAACTACATTTTTAAACATTAATACAAACTTTTAGAATGATTTAATTGAACCTTTTGAACATATTTGTGAATTATTTTAAATCAGCTCGTTTTTGGTTAATAAACAAAACATAATACAAACCAATTATTGATTCAATCAGTTTTAACAAAATTTTAAAACGAACTAAAACAGCTGATCATAAGAATCCAAACAAAAGGTATCTGCATGATAATTTATATTTTAAACTTACATAAAGACAAACGTCAAGCAAATTACCTCTCCCGTAGAATTCGAGTAGTTATTAACTTGATAAAAGGAATTTAGCCTCGGTTTAAACTCTACCAATTAATTCTTCGTACCTTAAAGTCACGTTACTCTACACAAATTTCTGTAAATCAGCTGACAATACACGACTGTGCACATCAGTCAAGTAACGCTGTTGACAATGATTTCCATTCTATGTATTCAAAAAATAAAATTTCCAATTTGAAAATAAAATTTATTTTCAAAACTATATTAAATGTGTGTTACAAAGTTGCACTAATTTATACGTTTATTGTTTTAAATTCTATAGACATATAACTTGAATAACTTTATTTAAAAATAACAATACAGATTAATTTATTGATCCCTTCTCGCATGCCTCCTTTAATTAAATGAAAGAATCACGAAGGAATCAGAACTTTGTATTTAGGATTTACGGCAGGAAAACATAATCAATATGAATTCAATAAAAATGTCAAGTTGGCTCTCGCATGAATGAAGGGATATGAACAGATCATATCGGACGATATAGTCGTAACTAGTTTCACTGGCAAAGTTTGCAATTTGATGGTAATACTTATTTATCTTTGAACTTTTTATAATATAATAATTAATTAAATATAATAACATGGTGAAGATATTTTAAAAGTAATTTAACATTTCACCTTAAAAACAACTAATTAGCTTCCATTCAACACAAAAAAGATAGGAAATTAACAAAATAAAATTAATAATTCAAGAAAATTGTGATTAATGCTTTTAATTATCTAAAAATATTTTTCAGTTTAGTTAAAATAAGCTAAATATAATGGTAGTTTTATGAAATGTTAACTTTTATTAATTTTAGATTAGTCAAGCAGACATATTATTTTCAATTGTACACATTGGAATGGTCTAAAAAAGTTAAAATTTTTATTTTGTATAACTATTTATTTAAATATATGGATAGTGTTGCTTACGTATAAAAGTTTAGTTTCTTAAATTTGTATATTAAATTGAAAGGAAAAGTATTTTAATCTTCTAATATCTCGAATAAGGAGAGTTTATTTCTTACTAAATAAAAAAATCGACCTCATGGTTAATGATTTCACGGCTTGTGTGTAAACCTTTAAAAGAGTAACATGTGTGCTAGTCAAATAACTTAAAACCATTATAAAGAGAAAATACAAGCGTTACTTAAAGGTAAGACAAAGAAAAGAATGTGTATGATTATTAATATTGCACAAAATAACAAGATTAATTTAGCATATCCATTCTGATGTTTTTTGTAGTTAATGAATATCTTATAAGATTTCGTTAAGAGAAAGAAGTTATAATTTCTTACTAAAGAAAAATACATTGCAAAAAAAGAGAAGCGTTATTAACGATTTGACAGAGACTGTAATATTTTTTATTTTCAATAACTAATCATAAGCCAAGTGAGGAGGCTATTTTGCATATCAGTAATGTATATTTTTGTAAAGCAATCTAATTTTAAATTTAGTTCCACAAAGTTTATAGTAGGTTTGTGCAACATTTTTATTTCACAAAATACATGTAGCTTTAAACTTTAGTTTCTCTTTCCTTCTTCGTTCAAAATTATAGCTTACATAGTATTGTTTTTATATATCTATATATTTTTAAATAGTACGAATTGTTAAAATAATTTAGTCATAAAATGAGGTTTATAATTAATTGATTTGAGTAATTTTAATTACAAGTTTTGTACTTGTTTTAATACCTCAATAAACTAATAATTAAATGAGTTGTAATTTCTCATGGGATTATACTAACATTAAATAGAAAAACATTACTACGATCTTGGATTTGATAGTAATTTATATTTTACTTGAAATTTAAACACGGAGCTGCAGTTGGTGTGAAGAAAAAGTAATTTTCTATTTAAATTGAGCCAAGTCATATTAAACAATTTTTCTGTTTTGTTTATTGGAGTATTTTATTATATTTATATATTTTTAATAACTATGGAAGTATAAATATTACTAAGTAATTTTTTGAATATACTCTACAACATATTACCTCAACTTTATAAATAGTTATAAGTACTTCTATTACAAGTACTTTTATAAGAGAACTATTACGTTTATTTGTTTACTATTACAAAGATTTAAAATATGTTTGTGTGAATATTTTTATCTTCAAAACCATAATAAGTCACAAGCTATTTTAGTTTAAAGTAAATACTATTACCTACAAATCTCCGTGTTTCTGCGCTTTGTCATAGTTAATACATATTTTAATTAGTTACATATTCCAAAAAGTTACGCCTCAAGTTTTTAATTCATTGTAAATTGTATGTACACTTTAGTAACAATAATTTGAGAGAATTATGCACTAAATCCTTCATGAGCACCATATACAGACTTTACATTGCCATCTGTTGCACCTATTAGTTACATTAATATTTATTTTGTGTTATTGCATTTCACCATTGCCTATTTTATTCTATTCCTATTATGATTCTATTCCTATTTTAGCACTGCTTTCAAATATAGAAATTTCATAAAAATTAGTTTTGGTAAGATAAAAAATTAAAAATCAAATATTTAGGGGTACAATAAGGTTGTTCTGATAGACGCAATAGACATTATTAAATTAATTTAATAAGAAGGGTCTAACTTTTCCTTAGTGTATTGTTTTAAAAGGAAAAGCAACCGGTAACATTAGAATTTATGTTAAACTGTGTGCTAACCATCTGTGAACAATTCTCTTTAAATGATTAAATTTGCTGCTGCAAGGACGTGGGTGTAACATTGTTTAGTTTGCGTGGGTGATAGTCTACCTTCCCGGGGGTGATAGTTTTCAACATTTATTGCACAACGGCTGGATTATTGTTTTAATTTGTTCAACAATGTATTATTAATTGCCTACCTAGTCTGTCCTAATTAATTGGTTTATGTCTACATAAGAAACATACATCACTACAAATTGATAAGCTTGGTTCTGGAAATAAAAACAAAAATATTCTGATTTAATTTGCATAAATTTTATACTAACTAAATAAAATCAGTGATGTAAATTTTCATTAAATTATTTTAAAACATTTCAATACAAAAATCTCACAGAATCTATTATGTAGTAGATTTACTTCAATGAAAATAATTTGTAGAGTTTCATTTATTGCTGAATATTACGTGAGTAAATTTAAAATTGCAATGTTTCGTTGTACTCATTAAACATCAATATGCGAGTTATTCCAATAGCTGACAGAGTGAATTTAATGTGTTACAACAGTGATAGTAGCCGGAATGATATTGTGATAAATTATTATATTGCAATGATGCTTCTGCAGTTATACATTTTAAAATTATGTTAAAATATTTATGAAGAATCAAATTGAAAACGTAAAACATGTGAACAGTAGACACAAAATTGCTGAGCCAGCAGTACTACTTTGACTTCCTTTATCTTACTGTACTTATTAAAATCCCATATTTGTTGATAAGTGGCTTTTAAACTAGTCTAATAGCTGTAACACTCTAACCAATAAATATTTTATTATTAATTGAATATTAACATATGAGAACTAAAGTTTATCTCGATTAGCTCAAATTGTTTATTTTAATTTTTTTTTAATAATAATTATAAGCATCGTAAAATGTATAAATTGCAAATGTTCATAGATTATCAAGAAAATAGGCTAGGCTTATATATTATACTAAATATATTTACTCAGCACAATCAATGAAAATTTATAAATGGTTAATATCAGTAGAAAACAGAAAAACTTAACCTCAGGAAGGTCGGTGCTGTCTTTTTCCAAAATAAAAATTAAATGATACAAAACAATAAATCAAGGTTATACAATGTTGTCAAAAAAAAAAAATACAAATTTACACTAAATAAAACAAATGATAAATGGCGAAATGATGAATATTAAAATGAATATAAATAGATATAAGTTTATGAATAGACACAAAGTTCAATAGTTCACACACAAATTGTTACACATGGAATTAACAGATATCTAAATAGAATCTTTACAGTAATAATAGTTTTAACATTAAAAATTGAGTGAGTAAGGTTATAAAAATTGGATTAATCTCACTAAATACGAGTTTTCTGGTTTCTTATTTTATAGAATGTTCAATGTCAATTATTAATAAAATTAAAAAAAAACACTTTGCTATTTCTTAGCGATTCTATTCTATAATTAATTCGTTCTTATTTAATGTGGTTCTGTTCGATCTAATGTAATCTTTTTAGTCCATAGGTTCTTCAAGAATCACCAAAATTAGGCTCCTTTTTTAAGTTGTAAAACTTCTTTTATTATTCCTGCCTTTCTTCTTTTCTTCTCCCATATGATTGTGTGTGTAGGCTTTGTATTTAAAGGAAATGATATGTTAACGATTACAATTGTGTACATTTCTTTAAACTTTTCTTGGAATACGTTGTTAGTATTTTAAAATATGGTTAATTAAATAAATAAAATAAAATATTTGAATTACTCATTACGATTGACAATACAATTTTAATTTTATACTCGTGGTTTTTCAAAAGTTAATGACTTGTAGCTTTACATCGCAGCTGATTGAATAGACCAATTATATAGTCGTTATAACTGAAGTGGGCGGTTATTACGCGAAATGGATGATTCAGACTTGTTTATTAATTTGACTTATTTAAATGTTAGATTGTACTTCTATTGGCTTATTGCTACCTTTACTACGTTTTTGCCTAAGACTTTTCGCAAGTAGCAAAATCCGTTCTTGTATAGGCCACATTTATTTTCCTATTTGAATTTTGGGTCTTATCGTTTTCCGAATTACGTATTATTTATTGTTTGTAGTTTCACAGAATATCTGCAATATGCTTATTAAATCGCTCCTTTTAGTAAATTACTTTTCTTTCGCTCTCATTTCTTGATATATTTTGAATTGTCAAATAGGTCAGACATTTCAATAAAAATATTGTAAACTGAATAAAATTTTGTTAAAAAAAGACAGTTTTGTATAAAACAAATATAAATATATTTGTATTTCTGTAGTTTTCTAGCATATTTTCTTGTTTAAAAAAATCTATAAATATTCTATGTATAACCTTTATATAAATTTGAGAAAACTTAGCGAAATAAGAATGGACAGATAGGTTTGTACTATTTCGTGATTATCGTAACAGCATTTCTATAGATCCTTTATTTGAAATGTTGTATATGTAGAAAATTCACATCGATACAAAATATACATTAAAATATATTTGATTAGTTGTTTAAGTGTTTGAATTGTATTGTTGACATCTCACGTCTGTGAGAAAGTAATGAGCTTAGGAAACCATAAATTTGTCTGATAAAGAAAAAAAAAAGAAATCTGTTAAAATATACTCCTCTTTTTTACTGTCATTCATACTTTTTAAACTACATTTAATTATATAAAATTAAGATGTAATTTCAATATTTATAACAATGCTAATGAGTAAAGATAAATTCTTTATAAAAAATGCCATTAGAAGAATTTTAAGGATCCATCACTGGAAATTGATATCAGCTTAAAATATAAAGTAAAGAATAAGAGTTAGATGATCGAAAGAAATTTAAAACTTTTTTTAAAAAAGGGAAACAAGATGTTGAAATGTTGTATTTTAAAGAATGTGTTACGTCGATAAGGATAACATCCGTAAAGTTTAATTAAAGAAGTTCAGTTAAATATTATATTAAAAACATATTAAATAATTAAAACCAAAATATATTAATTACATGCAAAATATAACGATTAACAAATATTCAAATGCAATTTATATATTATATAACAAAAAATGTTACTAAGTATATTATAAATATAACTAATTATATGAAAATATGTATTATAACAAATTTTTAAACTCTTTGTTTAGTAAAGCTTTTTGTTTTTTTTTTTATTTTTCTAATTCTTCATAAAAAATATCCAAGCAATTTTGTCTGGGGGGTTTAATAAACCAAAGCAAGAGTATAGAAGAAGATGGAGTTTGATATACAAGGAAAAGATCCAGATTAAAGTCGTTGCTATGCTACCGTCGACAATGCATTTCTGTATCTACAATTCTGTTTTCTTCTTCCTTTTTCCATTTCATCTTCAGAATTAATGCAATATCGCAATAATAATAATAATAATGAACTATTAACATGGAGAAACTTTGAAATTATTTATACTATGTCTAAAAACTCTACGGACCCGTTTTTCTAACAAATCAAAGATTTATTTAAATAAATAATATCTTGTACGTGGTTTCAACCACTATTAGAGTTTATATGAAATTTTATGCCAAGTTAAGTTAACAATTACTTTTTCTCGCTTTACATATTTTACATTAGTATTAATTATTTAATAGACATTGAAAAAGTATACATGTGTCTTTTTTAAGTGGGCCACCATTGTATATTGTAAACTATAAATTTGATAGCAAAATTTAAATAGGAGACCTGTCCTTGTTTTTTGAGAAATAAAAAATATGTAGTTAAAATATTTGTAAATATCCGCCATTTTCCAATATGGCGGTCAACTTTTAAATTTCTTATGGAACGCAATATATTTTATGATGATTTTAGATTGTGCAAGTTATTTTAAGACTCTTTTGTTCTTTGTGTTTCTTTTTACACGACTAAATATTTAAAATTTAGAGGGGTGTAACGTTTTAAAACACCCTAACTGAGCGAAAGATATTTTTGTATGGAAACGTTTTGAACCAATGAAAACGCTCTTATTTTCCAATATGGGTTATAACTATCGAATTTCTTATGGAACACTCTGTATTTATTGTTGATTTTGGGTTTTACAAGCTATTTTAAGACTTTTTTTGATTTTAAGTCGAATATCTTGCACTTAGGGTGTTTTACAAAATGTATACAGCTCTAACTTTTAAAAGGTTGTCGAATAAAAAAAAAACAACTACAAAAAAGTCTTAAAATAGCTAGTAAAATCCAAAATCATCATAAAATACAGGGTGTTCCATGAGAAATTCGAAAGTTGTCCGCCATATTTGAATATGGCTGCAAATTTTTGTAATTTTAAATTCATATTTTTAATGGTCACTTAAGGGGGCAACGTACCAAAAATATTTTTTTTATAGTTGTCCCTATCTTTTTTTAATCTTTTTATTAGTTAAAGTTTACCCTAAAACAAGACTAAAAGGATAAAATGTGGTATAACCCCCTTCCCATTTCGGGCAAAGGGGGGGGAGGTTAAAAAACCTATATTCTTGTTTTCCAGCATAAATCCTTTTGTATTGCACCCATTCCAATTTTTTAAACATTGTTTTAAAGCTAGTAAATAGCCTTAAAATGTTTAACATGGCTTTTAATGTGCTATTAAAAATAGATAAAGGACATATCATTTTCATTTTTTGACAAAATAAAAATTTTTCGATGAACGCAAACAATTATATTAGGAGTATGGTCGAAAATATATTAAAGATCGTATGTACAAAATTTGAGCTTTCTAGTTATGCTGTAAAAAAAGTTACGCTGTAAAACGTGATGGAAAACACGGAAAAAAGTAACTTACAGGAAATCGCATCTTAAGTTACTTCAGATGTTTATTTATAATGAAAAGTAAGACTATTTACATTACCTGTTTTTCTTTGTTGTTTTAAATTTGTTCACATATTTTAACAGTTAATAGAGGCCAGCCCCATAGGTAACACCTTCTTTTTTTAATTTCTTTTCTTCCTTTTCAACTTTTTCATTTTGATTTGCTGGCGGTATTTCTTGTACTTTAAGCTCAGTCTTTTCTATGACTGAAACACTCTTCTTTTGTCTCTGCTTCTCATAATTTTATCCGATGACCTATCTGGAGATACTTTTGAAGCATTGAATAAAAGTGATTGAGCTTTGTTGCCAAAATTATATTCTAGAATGGCCTCAGCAGTAGCGAACTCGACCAACCTTTCAACGCGTTTTTAATTTGGGGCAATTTTCCAAATAGCAGCATGTAGGTTTTCATTTGTGTTTTCCCTTGCTTGCACCTTTTTAACAATTCTGTAGTTATTAATCGTTGGTACTCTGGGAAAATATGTTTTAAGACAGACAGTAGGTGATGGTGATGTACGCAAATTAGAAGCGTGTGGACCAGGCATTTCGTTTTTGACTATTCAGCGGTTGTAGTAACATCAGCTTTCTTCTCCTTTAGGAGACTTTGTGAGCCTGGGGCGGGTGGTGTAGGGTGGCCAGAATGTCATTCTTCATGACTGATATACTTTCCAGGTTTCTAAACACATAGTTTTTGTAATACTTTGTAAGTTTTACAATTTTTACCTCTGAAATACTACGATAGGCTCTTCATCCTAGAGTTTTGCCTTTAGTCTTACATGTTTTGACAACATTGCTTTTTTGCGTAAACCTGTCCCGAGCCTCTTGGATACGTGGTTAACACATTTTTCTTTAGTAATTAGAAATTCATTACCATAATCATTCAAGCCTTGTTAAAGACTGCCAAATCACCATCGGAAAGTATAGTGCGGTATCGCAACTTGTAGGCCAATCACTTCTTCCATAAGATCTTTTCTGCTTTGGTTGCCATTACGGCACATTTTTGACAAAATTTAAAGAGAACATAATAATTGATTACTAACCCTGTGTGGGGATTTCTATAACTACGCCAATGCCATAATTTGACGTATGGCCTCTTTTATGTCATGTGCCATCATAGCTTACACAAACATCAATTAATTATTGAGTCATCATCAATTTCGCTGTCAATTTTACTACGTACTTCCCGCACTCGAACTCATGCCTTCTGCAAACTTTCGTAAAAAACATTATTTACATAATATAAAAATATAAATTTATTTTTAATATATAAAATGATAATATAATTTTTTATTATTTTCAAAATTTATTTTAATATAGTGTAGATATATCACACAAGTGTTCTTCGAATGTTCATTACGGCAATACAAAGTGAAAAACTAA
>JAGFPH010003811.1:121861-133619 GCA_018207615.1 Philaenus spumarius
TTCTTTAAGATTATCAACCCCCCCCCCCACTTTAAGAGTCTACTCGCGGACGCGGTTGTTCCTAAATAGACTGTTGAATCTCTTGGTGCTTCTAACTAGCGCCCACTTACTTTACTCTAAACCTCGATCTCAGCAATATCATCTGCCTGAATCTCTGCCTAATCTATTCTATTACATTATATTACTTTATTATTATTATTATTTAGTGTTAAAGGTGGAGGGTACCAGTCACAATAGAAAAATGTGTTCATTCACTCTGTTTATAGTTTCATTTGTATTCCCACAATTGTCATTGTTTGGATGATCACTTCTAAAATATTGATGTGATGTCTCTTATCCATAAAATTTATATATGTAATTGATTGACAATATTATTTTTTCTTCAATAAATTTTATTTAATTAATCACACGAAGGAAGGAGGCTATAATTTCTAACGCGCGTACATAAGTAAACGCTCCCATTTTTTCCGTAGACCTAACAATTAATTACTTATTGTATTGTGTTACTAACAAAATGTAAATCATGTTACTTACCCAGCCCTGATATTAGGCCTACACAATATTACTATGTGTTTTATTACTATGTGATGAATTACTATAATGTGACTATGCGATTTCAAAATAAAAAGTCTTAAACTGTTTCTGTGGATCAAACTGTAACTTAGAATATTATTTTACCGAAATATATGTCGTGTCACATACTAAGCCCTAAAATTACAACAATATAGTAGTGTATACTTGTGACAGTGAGATATAAAACAAGTTTTAAATTGTTTCCGTTTTCCAAACGGTTACTTAGTGATTTGTTTTACAAATTAATTATACGTCATTGTACATAGCCAGCCCTAAACTTATCAAAAAATAAATATTGTAATACTTCTGATTTCAATAATTAATAGTGGTTTGTAATAGTTTGCGATTTCAAAGAGAAATGTCCTAAACTGTTTCGATGAACTTAAAAATGTATTAGTTTATTATTTAACAGCCGAATTATAAGAAATATGTATTATTTATTATACTAATTGTGAGCATGCCATTTCAAAGAAAGATTACTAAACATTTCAGAGGACCCATCCGGTAGCTGCAGTGGAATAACCTTTCTCCCTAAGGAACTCACTTTGTAGGTCGAAAGAAAATTGGGTGTGGAGTCATACTCATAAAATACTAATTTCAATATCCGGATTAGAATCTACAACAGTTTAAATCCAATATTGAAACATTAATTCAAAAACATTGTATGGGTTCCTACGGTAGAATATTCAAAATTAATAACTGAACTAGGAAACAAATGTTTTGTTTTGTCCTTGTCTTGTGTTTATCAACATTTTAGACAAAGTGGACCAATATTCAGATCTAAAATATTTACTTAAATGTTAATAGTAATTTTTAGTTTTTAAGATGTTAACAAATCATTATATTTTAGAATTAATACATTTCTAAAACACATTCAAAGTAAATAAATAATATCCAACGATTATAAATAATATTAATAAGTTCATAAAAATGTTGTAAATCTTGACAAAATGTATTATCTGTGCTACCGCTTTATAATTAACTTCCAATAAATCTTATTTCTTTAGTAAATTGTAAACTACTTTAAGTATAATTAACAACCACGCAAATTAAGTCTTTATTATTTTTCAATTTAATAACATTTTATTGTTAGGGTGGTAGGCCTATCTTGGAGATTCAACCAATGTACCCAGCATTTCTTACTCAATATTAGTTGAGATAATACTATGTGTAGGCATATTAATAATTTGACACAATTAGTTAATCCATACTATTTGTAACATAGTTTCATCTACATACGAAATTAGGTAGATCAAAATTACTTCAAACTTACATAATGATGGCACAATAATGTAATATTAATTTGGGTAAAATATTATAAGTAGGTTTTTTGCATGGGCTTTTTAATTCAAACAAATAATGTGATGACAGAAATGTGAATTGTTTTATTAGTTTTTAAAACAATATGTATATACCATTAAAAATTTATGTTTCATTAGATTACAAAATTTTTGCAAGTAACATTATATGCTTCACCTACAATCAAATGATAAACCTAGTCTAGACTGCCTAGTCGCCTTCAGTGTGATAACAAAAACTTATAACTAAAAATTATAAAATAAATAAATTATTACATTATTAAGAAAAACATAAATTTACTTTGCATTCCCTCAGCGGCAATTATTTAGATGGTCACTTCTAAATATTGAAGTTACTCTCTTTTCCATAAAATTTGAATATGTAATTTATTGACAATACATTTTTTCAATAATTTTTAACAACAATAAAATGTACTAATTTAATCACACCAAAGAAGTATAACTTCCAAAACGCGTACATAAGTAAACGTACATATTTAAAGTAAATCAATAATATCAAATAAGAATCAAACTCCTAGAAATAATTTTAATAAGTTCATAAAAATGTAGCAAATTTTGACAAAATGTATTATCATTGCTACTGCTCTTGAATTATATTTCAACATTTCTAATTTCTTTAGTAAATTGTAAGCTACTTTAATTATAATCAACAGCAAGGTGAATCAAGTCTTTAATCTTTTTTAAATTTAATAATATTTTATTATTGTGGCTGTATGTTAAAGATTCAATCAATGTAGCTTTAAAATTTGTTACCCAATATTAGATGAGATAATACTATGTGTAGACATATTAATAACTTTATATAACTTTTTAGTTAATGCACAATATTTCTAACATGGTTCCATCTACATACGAAATAAGGTAGATACAAAGCAATTTAAGCTTACTTAATAATGACACAATAATTGTAATTTAAAATTGTGTGAATTATTGTAAAATTCCTTTTTAGTAGGCCATCTGCATGGGTTTTTAATTCAAACGACTAATGTGGTAAACAAATTTGGATTTTTCATTATATTTAAACAATTAATTTCATTACCTACACAAATTTTGCTAAAGTAGCATATATGTTTCACAGACAATAAGATGAAACTTGGATTTATTTATTAGTAAAACTATTTCTTGAGGGCTTGATAATTGAGTAAACAAATAAATATTTTAATACGGAATAGGGCAAAAATGTTCTTTAAAACATATAGCCCCAAATGTAATATTTTTTGCCATTTTATGGTTGGGGTGCTGGAGGCCAGGTAGCCATCGTAAATAAATCTATTGTTATAGTCATTCCTAAAGACATTATTCAAACCGTTGGCGTTGGAAACTTGTCTACAATATGGTTTTGCAACATTTCCTAATTTTACATTTCAGTCCATTCGTTCCCGCGTGACAAATAAAGGATTAGCAGACCTTCGCTCTCACACGATCACTCATTGTAGGTACTATTTGATATATATGTAACACACATTCAAAGGAAATATAAGGTTTATGTAAATACAATTGTATTTTGATGTTTTTAGATTTAAAACGATTTGTAATACTTGACTACTAAATGATATCTGGTTATAAGCCAAACATTTTTAATATAAATCAAAATTACATAAACTATTGATTGCAGAGTATGCCAAGGATCTAAAGGTTAAGGGTCTGCTCCAGTAATCGAGAAAGCAACCGGAAACGCAAGCTCTTCTCTCTATAACCGTATCCAAACAGTGCAAGTTCTTGCAGCTGAGCGCTTTGACATTGCCTCATTTCAAACCATTTTATAAGTCCATCTTTTGTAATTGAGTGCTGAAAAAAAACTGAATATTCTTTATAACATTTCCGATCCGGCTTGCAAATTACTTTTCATTATTAATTTTTTATTGTATAAGGAAAAAAATGCAAACTTTGTACTTACAAATGTCAATTACATAACAAAAGAAAAGCATTTAAAAAATCTAAAATGCAAAACGGATGCGAATTATAATTGTGCTTAAAATGAGACCTTGCAAACAATTTGATGATACAAAATAAACGAAATAAATGGTTTAAAATTTAACATTGCTCTTATTTGATAAAAATCCAAGATGGCCGTCACTACAGCAGACCCTTAATTAAAAAAAAAACCCTAATCTATGAAACCCTACTTCAAAGTAATAATATTTGAACAGAACGTATCCCCTAGTACTTTGTTCTTAAAGTTTTTTTAGTAATACAATAATTTATTTATTTTATAATTTGTATTTAGGTTTTTTTTTATCACACTGGAAGCGACTAGACAGTCTAGACGTAGCACGTACTCGCAAGTTCCCTGAGCAATCCCGACAGGAGCAAGGGATGAAAATGCTCACACTTAAAGCTACCAAGTAGCCTAATTACGTGCAAATTTTAGCCAATTCTGACTTGAGCAAAACAAGACGGGAATTTTCGCTTGACTTTACTATACTGGCTGAGTAAAAAGTTTTTGTGACGGCTTGAAAATTGTTTAACAATTACATTAGAAGATACAAAACTTGGCACATTGTTACTGGGCACCAAAAACTATTTTATCACGTTGCTCTCATGTTGCCTGTTAAAAATTTATTAAACGGTCCCGGGACTTTATACAATTTAGCTAATTGCAAGTTATACAAACTTTGACTGTCTGCCATTTCCGACTCAGTTGTCTGAGGTCGGATTTGTGATATTGATTTCTACTAACAGAAACTTTTAGTTTGATGTGCAGCTTAATCTTTGATTTCATTTAAGATTTTCTTCTGACTCCAAGTGGGCCATCCTACTAAGATGAGGAAAAGTTTATAGTTTTTTCAAAAAGTACTTTTTTCAGGTGCAGCATTATAGGTGTGCCACGTTTAGTAAGTTGCTTTATCAAGTACGGTAATAACTATATCAGCTGTCCCTGGACTATACACATGCTGTTATTTTGCCTGTGTTTATTGATTTTATGGAACTATTTTCAAAATTCAGACTAAAATTTTGTAGACCTAAATTAAGTGTTTTAGGGAAAGTTAAAATGCATGTAAATTAATTACGATGTACACTAAAATATGTTTTTGAAGTTACATTTAAGAATATGAAATATGTATTTCATTTGTCTAGTTTTTTCTGATATTTTTATATTGATTTTTTTTTGGAAACAAAATTAATTACAAAACTTTACTACACTAACAAGCATGGACTTAGTATAGTAAAACAATAACTTGAGTTTACAAAATGATTGTAAGGCAGAGAGTCCGGGTACACTCCAACGATAGGACGATTACAAGCAATTTCGTAAAGTCTGGAGTCCTTTTCTGATTAACAACTGGTTAAGACTAAATACTCACCCATTTACTAAAACCTTATAACTTCATAAACTATATTATTAGTTTTTCAATATTATTAGAATATCGTTGTTTTTTAAAACTGAAATGCGACCCTAAAAAAATACAGTATTTAGTCACAGTATGTTCCCAGTTTGTAAACATATGGTAAATGCAATAGATTAGGTACTAGTTATTATACGAAATACAGTAATCGAATATAGAATTTGAAGCAATAAGAGTAATGAGTATAAAAAAGCTTTATATAATAAAAAAATCTAACAAATGTGTTATATGGCATCTTTGGAATTATAATGATATAAGTAAGGCCTACTATAGAATTAAATTACGTTCAGAGTGTTGGTCTTTGGTCTTTTTACTAACCAGTGCGAAGCTAAATGCCATACCCATTTCAAACTGTCCCCGTCCATAGCAGACTAAGAGTCCGCAACATTTCTAAATGACAGCCAGACTCTTGGTCATAACCCAACGCAAATCAAGTACCCAATGTTTAATGATGTCTGATGACCCGTACTCGTTGTACGTATAAAATATAAAATACATATATTGAGTTAACACAGAGGAACTTGTTAATGATTTGTTATTTAAAAATGAATTGTTAACACAGAAAGTTTTTAATTGCATAAAATTTTAGTGATATATTACGGTCTTCTAACTCTACGGGTTATGCGTACGGTTTGCATACTACGATCCGAAATTGTTAGATTTGTTCCGTTGAGAACGAAGTATTAACAAACATACCCTCTTTTTTATATTTTTTTTTATCAAGCCGAAACCCCTGAGCGGTTACATCGCCTAAATACCTTATTTTGATCATTATGTATTTTAAAAAGCAAACAGACAATATATGGCACAGTCAGACAGCTTAACGTTAACTTCAATTTATTTAATACAGTAGTTGCTATTTACTAGTCATTAAATCCAATGCATATTCTATGACTTGTTTTGTTTTTGTTAGACTATGATTTTTGTAGTGTTAAACAAATTAGTTATTGTATATTTTTCACAGCAAGTTAAGTTTAAAGTTGGGTTACATTTATTTACATTTTTTGATTGATTTAAATTACTGCATTGAATAGTGCATGGGAAATACATAATTCACCATATAATTTGACGAGTAGGTAGAGGGAGCTTCTCACGACAACTGCAATTGTAAATGTAACGTAGTAAATGTCTAAATCATTTTGAAGGTCTATAATAAAACCTGAGTTAAAACAATGAATACTTAACACTTATAAGTGTTAAGTATCCATTGGTTATAATAGTATACTAACGGTTAATCAGAACTAGCATTACTTAGTCCTGCCCTGAATAAAAACCTAACCAAAGAATTAGACCCAGTATAATTTGCATGCGTTTGCATACCACATTTGAGACAGGTATACAGAAAGTTTTTACATATTTTCAGAAACCTTGTTGGTTCAGCGTGTAAAAGTGTTTTAAAACTAAAATAGTAAGTTAATGAAGAAAAAATACTTAAATCATGATAAAACGAACTGTTATGAGTATATGTTCCTAGGCAATGCAATCCAGTATTAACATAGTAATACTTTAATATAATAGCCTGCTCTTGTTATATTTGTTTAAACTATTTTAAACTGCGTGCTTGAGAAAGTTGATTCTATGTTTAGGCATAACAACTTCGTATCTCCAAAAAGTAATGAATAAAAATAAAATAACTTTTTTTAATGAATTAAAGACAAGTGATATTTTGATTATAAGTTCAACTTTAAACAATATAATAAACAATGTCTGCTCCACCATTAAAATTATGCATACAGGTTTTTTCTCGATCTTCAGCAAATTTATACTGTTATTCGTGTCATTTAAACAATTTTCGTCAGCTTGATGCAATTAATAAAACTGTGCAACCAAATAATGAATTCAACAACCAAGAGTTGAAAATTGTTTATTCCTGGTAAAACGATTTTCTTGGGAAACACCTTGCTAATACCATTTCGCAGTCTAATGTTAGTATGACTGTAGTATAGAGGTGTAAGACTCTAGGTGTTAACATGTTCATCACTCGTGTTAATAAAACCAGTAATAGAAAGGCATTTGGCAATCGCAAATTTTTCAACACTTTTTATTGCCATTATGTCGTTGAGATGAATGGCACCTTAGTCATTGACTAATTGTATAGTCATTTTGGAAGGAAATACAAAATCTTAACGGTAGAAGATAATCAAAATTGCTTTTCACAATAAAATGTCTCCTTTAATTGCAGTGGTAAATAAGGTATCACAACTACGTTTCCTTTTACAAAATAAAATAAATTCTAGATGGCAAACAACAAATACGAAAATTACCGTTAAATAGAGGCGTAATCTTTAAAAGGAAATACTATAAGAAAGATAATTAATTGTTGGGCATTAAATGATGACAGTACGACTATTTATGTGCCTCTTCTTCAATACAGGTTCATCACAACGGATGTTTAAAAACGTGATTTATTCTATGTAGAGCCTTAAGAGTAAAACAGGTCCTAAACAAACTACAAATTGAAAACAAATGTTTGTCATTAGACCATTTATTGTAGGAAGGCCTAATGTGTTCTGTTCACTAACCAATGTCTTTTGTATTTAGAATGCATAAACGGATGAGTGATTCAGAGCAGGTAAAATGTTTACAATGATTAAAATATGCAAGTAACCCAGAATATAAAAGTTTGGTCATCTCAACACTGGTTTTTATTCGATTAAATAAGTATGCACCAAACGTACGTTCTGAGAATATGACCATAAAATAAAATAAAAATCAATCGAATTGTCATTTAGTCTAAAATTTTACCACGAAGTATTTTGAAGAAAAAAAAACTTTATTAACAAATAGGTCTAATTGGCAAGTCCAGTAGGCACATATATATAGGCCTACTCCACCTGCAGAACTTAGCGGTCAGAGCTCTGCCGTGCTTTAAATGTTTATTGTTTATCTTATTTTAATTTTGTACATAGACATATGTAAAAATAAAATTCTAACCCATAGTTGTCAATTCAAGTATCACATAAACTCCCTCAGCAGAACTTGTCGTGTTTTATGTTTACTTTATTTTTAAAGTTTTTAAGTTCGTATAAAGCAGTTTGTTAAAAAAACCTTCACTTAGAAACAGTCTTATATAAAGTTCCTGAGAGGAACCTAAAGGGTAGAAAATGAAGCGTTTTAAACGTTTTGATTATTTCCAATTGTGACAAGTGGTTTTCAACTATTAATGGCTAGCTTAAGCAAAAGTTTTTACGTTATAAATAATTTAGTATAGACGAAAAGCTATGCAATGAAAGCCCTTCATATTGTATGACACACAACTAGGAAAAAATAGGACAACTCTTACTTTGAATGCTTACTTATTGCATGCACCTAATTAAACAGAATATTTTAAATAAAAAAACATGTATGATATAGCAAAATTAAATATCGCCTTATAAATTTATTCAATGTGAGTCTCTTTTGATTTTCACATAAATAAAACTAACCTTCAAAAATATGTTAACAAATACTTGCAACTTCAGTAAAATAATAATATTTAAGATGTAGGAAAAGCACTTTAATAGTAGGCCTACATTGGTTTCGTCTATGGAACCGTTTAAATTGACATCCAACTAGTATTTAAAAAAATCGATTCTATAAGATTGCGTTTAAACGCATTGAAAAATAAAGCTGGATTTGAATGTATAGGCTATACGTTTGTATAATGAATGCCAAGATTACCCCAATTGTTTGCAGTACATATTGTGTCTACCGTTTCAAAATGGTAGCGAGCTGGAACTCCACAAAGTTGCTTTTTCCATAAGCTACTGCCTAATAAAGGTTGTTAAAACAGTTTATACGAAATGTGAAGTAAAAGTAGTAAACAAATTTTTCAAATACTAGGCAAAAAAAATTTGTTTACTTTTAAAATGGTACTTTGTTTTAGTTTATAAAGTGTTCCATATAAGTCAAAATTATAAAGTTTGCAATATTATTGTGCTGTTTACTTTTAACTGAAATCGCCAAGATAAAATAAAAGTAAAGGTACAAAAAAAGTAAAACTCTATATACATTTTTTTTATATTTAAGTAGTTTTAATCTGGTGGCTACTTAATTAATATCACTCCACATTATGATGCTAAGAAATAGCTGTTGGGAAAAGCAACCACTTTACAGACGGAATCCAGCTGATCCACACCCATAAAACATGCTTTCAAAACTAATATAATCAAATAAAATGAATTTAACACATAACATCGGTTTTGTTTCTAAAGCATTTATTTACAATAATCTGTCTTAAATGGTAAATTATCTAAATAAATTCACCATCTGATGCCTCCTCTAGTTTCAAATTAATGCCGAAGTTTGCCGAAGTATCATTTTCGAAGTTTGCAAATGACTGAAGCTGATCCAAGAAGTTCAAGATGGCGAACAGAAAATACCAATATGTCGGTTAAATAGGGGCGAAATCTTCAAAAGGGAATAGTATAAAAAAGACAATTAATTATGAAGCATTAAATGATGACAGTACAACTATTTATGTTCATCTTAACCAACAGTTCACTTAAAAAAACTGTTTTATATAAAGTTCCTGAGTGGATCTTATTAAAGGACAGAACGTGCCTCAACACATTTGCTTATTAGGAAAGAACATTTGGCTTATTTCAAATGTTACAATGGTTTTGGGCAACTATTAGCTTAAGCAAATGTTTTTACGTTATTAAATAATTCAGTGCGGAAGAAAGGATTGCATCAACCTATGTTGAAAGCACATCATAATAAAATTATGTATGACACACAGCTAGGAAAAAAATAGGAAAACTCTTGCCTTAAATGCTTACTTGTTGCATCCACCAAATTAAACAAAATATTCACCCTTTCATTATTCAATGTTAGTTTGCTCTTTTTGCAATAATAAAAGTAAAATTCAGAACGCTGTAACAAAAAGTTTACAACTTAAATAAAATAATAACATTAAAGATGCAGTACAACATACTTGAATAGTACTATTGGTTTCGTTTATACAACCGTTTCAAAATGACATTCAATTAGTAGCATATTAAAAAAAATATGATTCCATAAGTTTGAGTTTAAACGCATTAGCGAATCAAGCTTGATTTTAATGTATTTGTTTGTATAACGAATGCCAAGATTAACCCATTTTTTACAAAATTGCGCTATATCGTTTCAAAATTTGCAACGAGTTTGAACGGTACGAAGTCTTTTTATTTTACTTACGCTACTACCTAATAAAGTAAAATATTAGACAAAATATGTCATAAAAGTAGTAAACTCATTTTCAAATTACTTGGAAGAAAGATTATTTTCCCCTCAACTTGTTGCAACAGCTAGCCACTTTTTCTTTTTGTCAGCCACATTTTCTAGAGCAAGACTAAAAACATTCTAGTCAAAACATGTGCTTACGGGTCAGTACTATTTGTTCTGAGAGGGTCAGGTACTTTACAAAGGTTCATCTGAAAGAAGGCAAAAAATATTGCACGCCTCCAACTCCTACAACCAAAGTTTACTGAGCGGGAAAAGGTTGTTGAGCCCGGGGCGACCCTTTATTTGTTATATTGTGGGCAATAAAAAAAGGATAGAATTCGTAGAACTTTACTAGTAACGCTGCTCTGTTAAATTTTTGATCTATTCAATGAGATTTTTATAAAGATATCCTTTTATTTTGCTTAACGTTCTTATGATTTCAGCTTACCGGGGAAAAAATCGCCAATAGCCGGATTTAATTACTCTTTAATCCGAACCATAACCCGTTCAAATGCTACCCAGTCAAATCTTCTAGCACATCTCCATTCAAAAACAGTCATTATTATTTCTTTACTATATATTTCATTTTAATGAAGTCATAATTAGTTATTATTCTTAAAGTATTATTATTTTTATTCTGAATATGCCTTTTTGAACGTTTGTTTATTTTGATTAAACTATGTTTAATAATGTACAGGACAATATGTTATTTATACCGTCTTCTGTTTTGAAATATTTTTATTAGTAGGCTATTCATATTTTTCAATGCCATCTAGTAACGGTTTTGGTTGTCATTTGTTTTGTAAAAGTTATTTAATTATAAGCTACTAAGAAAAGCAAAACAGACAATTTTAGAATACTACTACAGTACTTGAGTAATCTAATTGTTGCAATATATTTAGAAAAATAAGAAGTGCTTCCAACTTATACATGTTTACAAACTCGAAAAATACCGTTACTAGAGGTTGAAGTTAGTTTAGATCAGGTGTTTTTAGATTGCAACCCAGTCTTCACAAAAAAAGTAATAAATTATTCTAAAATTTCGCCAACCAACATTTCATGTTTTGTTACTCACTAAAAACTTATTTTAAAGGCCCTAATATGTGTGGGTTTAGTTATTATATATTGAAGTAAATTTAATCCAATACTTAACAACTACTAATAAGCATTATCAGAAGTGTGAAAATACGGTAATTTATTATTTTTATGTGGGCTTCCTGTAGGCAAGGTTAGTCTTCAGAAACCTTAAATTTTTGTACCAAAACATAGGCCTACATTATTTATAAACAGAACATATAGTATGTTAGCATGTTGGTGAACCTATGAACAATTGAA
>JAGFPH010003812.1:12147-28197 GCA_018207615.1 Philaenus spumarius
CTGCGCTATTAAATAATGTACCCTATTTAAGTTAGACTAATTAACAATCTGCATCTGGCCTACTAATTTAATATTTGTTATTTCGGTTTGGCTAGTTAATAACCTAGACTCCTAGGTTAGCCTAAGTCTAATAACTTAATATTCGGTATTAAGGTTGGGTTGGTTAATAACCTTTAATAGCCCAGGTTACTTAACAACATAGGCCTTTGGCTAAAAAGTAATGTGCGCTATTTAGGTTAATTAACAACCTGCATCTACTAAGTTAATATTTGTTGTTTTTGATTGGTTAGTTAATAGGTCTCCTAGGTTAGACTAAGTATTTTTCCTGTACACTATAACAGTTATATAATGTATTTTACATTATATTGCCGTCGAAAGTCGGATCAAGATGGCGTTGTCATCTGAGGTTAAGTTCGGTTATTTAGATGGCGTTGGTGAGAATGGTAGGTTACGTCATCATATAGTTCGACTAAGTTCGGTTTACATCATTTTCTTATACACTATAACAGTTATATAAATACATTAAATTACGAGAGTTCGATCGGTTAGGTTAGGCAAAGTTCGGTTTATATAATTTTAGAAACAGTTATATGATATAGTTTACATTACGACAGTTTGTTCGGTTAAGATCGGCTAAGTTCGGTTTATATAATTTTCTGCGCATGTGCAGATTGCACAACGTTACAGTGACACCAGAAGTATGGCCTCCGTAACATACGGGAAGTGATTGTGCTTAGTTATCGACACAATGGCGACGTAAGTCTACTGGTCATGTAGACTTATACAAAAACAAGACCGGATGCGTTAACGATCGAGGCAGTATTTATATTTCTCAATGTTGCATTCGATTGCGCAACATTACAGTGACGCCAGAAGTCTGGCCTTCGTAGCATCTGGGGAAATGATTGTCGTTAGTTAGCATCCGGTACAATGACGTCAGAAGTCTGGCCTTGACCGTTCGTTGCACAAAATTGTCGTCTTTAGTTAACTCCTATGACAAAAGTATTTATTTTTAGTACCGTGCAATATAGTGTAATAATGCCGTATCGTCAACCGAGGTAAAGAATATTCCTATCGCTAACCGCAAAGAAACTAGGTGCCTGCGATAAGAATGTAACTGCCGGCATAGTCAACGCATGACTCACGCCGTTACTTTAGGTTACATATATATAAAATTTGTTATAACCCGACCGAATTGAAATCGTTATCGTGGCGATAGTTTGAAGTTTCTCTACCAGAACGCACTGCCGTCGGGAAACTATAACGATGTAGTGTATAGCCTCGTATCTCCCGAACGGTTGGTCCTGGGCCAACCGAACTTCGTGTACGGTAGGTAAGTCGATTGTTTACATTATATTACAAGGGTTTAAGTTCGGTCAAGTCCGGGTTTTAGTTCGGGTGAGATCGGTGGAAACAGTTATATAATGTATTTTACTGTAAGTTTCGTCAAGTCCGGGTAAGATCGGTATAAACAGTTATATAATGCATTTTACATTATATTACAAGGGTTTAAGTTCGGTCAAGTCCGGGTAAGATCGGAAGAAACAGTTATATAATGCATTTTACATTATATTACAAGTGCACAGCGATGACAAGGGTTTAAGTTCGGTCAAGCCCGGGTTTTAGTTCGGGTAAGATCGGCAGAAACAGTTATATGATGTATTTTACATTATATTACAAGGGTTTAAGTTCGGTCAAGTCCGGGTAAGATCGGTAGAAACAGTTATATAATGCATTTTACATTATATTACAAGGGCACAGCGAAGCCTTACGTTCGGATGGACTCGGGTGAAGATGTCGGTAGAAACAATTATATATAATGTAAAGAACTCTACCAGAACTCGCCACCGTCGGACAGGCCGTTGATTCTCTACCAGAAAGCGCTGCCGTCGAACGGGGTGATAGTTCGAAGATTCTCTAACAGAAAGCGCTGCCGTCGAACGGGGTGGTTGATTCTCTACCAGAACGCGCTACCGTCGAACGGGGTAGTTGATTCTCTACCAGAACGCGCTACCGTCGGACAGTCGATGTAGCTTTGTGATATAAGGTAAAACACATTATATAACTAAAACCCGAGTCCGACCGAACGTAAGGCCCTTGTGATATAATGTAAAACACATTATACAATCCCGAACACTAGTCCGGGCGGTAGAAACAGTTATATAATGCATTTTACATTATATTACAAGTGCACAGCGAAGCCTTACGTTCGGTTGGACTCGGAAAAGATCGATAGAAACAGTTATATAATGTATTTTACATTATATTACAAGTGCACAGCGAAGCCTTACGTTCGGTTGGACTCGGAAAAGATCGATAGAAACAGTTATATAATGTATTTTACATTATATTACAAGTACACCGTACAAGGTTAATGACGGCAGCTGTTAAACTTATATACTCGACTAAAACATTCTATACCAAGAGAGATGCCGTAGCTCAATCGGTTACGTCGTGGACTTTGGCTCTGGTGGTAGCCGGTTCGAATCTCAGTATTACCCATACTTTTTTAAAAGAAAATAATTTAATTTAAATATTAAATAAAATCAAAATTGAAAAAATACAAAATGGCGGAAAAAAGATGGCGGAAACAAAATGGCGGAAAAAAGATGGCGGCATAGCATGGGTCGGGTCCAGGTCTAGCCTAAAGTTACATGGTCTAGGTCACGTGATCAAATCCGGCCCTCTGATTGGTTTTACGCTATATCACCGCCGTCTCTACTTATATGTAAATAAATAACTATTGAGCTTGACTTGAGAGAAAGTAACTAGATAAAAAAAAAACCTGAACACAAAATCTCACAACAAATACGTTTAGTAACTTCAAACCGTATTATAGTTTGGGTTTAGTTATAGTTTGGTTACTGTAGACCGAGCATCACTGAGGACGGCGACATTGTTGTTGAAACGCGTTTGAAGTTAGTAAACGAATTCGTTGTAACATTTTGTGTTCAGGTTTTATTTTATCTGTGTTCACATTAAAATGGCCGCATTTTACGTCCGATTTGGTCCAAATTTGGTACACACTTTAGTTTTTGTGTGTACCTACCAAGTAATAATTTTTGAAACGTTTTGTACTACACCCGATTTCACGTTCACCGTGCAGTACAGAGCGCCCATAAGCCATGTTATCCTTACGACAGTCTCAGCGATAATAGCCAACTAAAAACATCAACTCCCATGCTGCGCTCGGTCAGTTGACGCAACCCGCAAGAGAATAAACGTGATGTTCGCTGTAATGGTAGTAGCATGTCTATTCCCCCGTAAGACCTGTACTGCACGGTGAACGTGGAATCGAGTATAGAGTGGAACGTTTTTGGGGTTTACTAAAAAAATAAATACAGGAAATTATTCTGCACATTTTGTTTTTTCACATGACCTTATAGCCCGTCAGGTTCCCCCAAAATCTATCAATACGTAAAATACCGTAAAAGAACCCATTTCCAGTACACGAGGGGATTTTCCCGTGGGATAGCTTCTGTTATAAGGCCGGGATGCAAACTCGCTTAGCAATAAGGTATATATATAAATTATTATAAAATATATTATAATTTAATTTCGCGTAGCAAGTTTGTCGGCTGCGAGAGAAGTGAAGCAACGCGTGAGCCAGGGTTGGCGTGCAAAGAAATACTACTATACAGTGTAGTTTAAGTGTGCCACCATTGGTATATCAGAAGCGAAAAGATTTACAGGAAACTTTAAATGAGGGACTTCACCTACTTTTTAGTGGCCATTAAAAATATGAATTTTAAATTTCGAAAATATGCCGCCATGTTCCAATATGGCGGCTAACTTTCGAATTTCTTGTGGAAACCCCTATTTTTATGACGGCTTTGGATTTCACATGTAATTTTAAGACTTTTTTTATTTTTAGTGTTTTTTCAATAAACTTAACCGCTAGGAGCGCTGAAAATTTCAAAAACTCTTATATTTCAACAATTATTAAAGACATTTAAAGAGGCTTATTTTCAATTTGCAAACAATAAAATTTAACTCAAAGAGCAATATGTTTAACAATATAATGTTAAAAAGCTGTTGCAAATTCATAAATACTTTATTTTATACAAAAAACGTACTCAATTCTTTTAAAAAATCGCTAGCGCAACCACACAAATTTATGTGCGCATGAATGTATTTATGAAGATGGAGGATATTTTGAAAACCTGCTTTACGTAATTATTATTAATTAAGTCATCTTGACTGCCTTTTTGTGTCCCAAAACATTTTGTTGCTATGATACAAAAGAAGTTTCTTACAGTACTATATGTACTCCTAACGGGAAACTTACGAATTTCTTCGATGAGTCATCCATACCGTGGCCGCACCGTCAACGGGAAATAGTAAAGAAAACTTAACTGGCACCGACACGGTGCGCCCCCTGTGCGGTGATGTTAGGCCTATTCCATACGTTTCCATTAGATTATTCCCCCGCCGTGTGTTGGCCAACACTAGGCCGTGGTGCGGTGCAGGCACGGTGCGGTCATGTGTGTCCCGACCTTTACGATGTAGGAGAAGAAATTTGTAAAAATATTAAAGTTGTCATGTAAGCTATTTAGGTACTTTTAACAGAATAGATTTTAACTTAAAACAAAAAACGAATTAATTAATAATTAATTAATTAATTAATTATTATCCTCCATCTTCATAAATACAAACGTGCGCACATAAATACATCTTCTTACACAATACACAGTGGTTGCGTTAGTGATTTTTCAATACTAATTTAAGTACGTTTTTTGTATAAAATAAAGTATTTATGAAATTGCAACAGCTTTTTAACATTCCATTGTAAAACATATTGCACTTTGAGTTAAATTTTAGTGTTTGTAAATTGAAAATAAGCCTCTTTAATAATTGTTGAAATATAAGAGTTTTTGAAATTTCCAGCGCTCCTAGCGGCTAAAAGGTTAAGTTTATTGAAAAAAAAACACCAAAATAAAAAGTCTTAAAATTGCATGTAAAATCCAAATCCGTGATAAAAAATATTGGTTTCTATAAGAAATTCAAAAGTTGGCCGCCATGTTGGAAAATGGCGGCATATTTTCAAAAAATTTCAAATTCATAATTTTAATGGCCACTAAAAAGTAGGTGAAGTCCCCCATTTAAAGTTTCCTGTAAATCTTGTCGCTTCTGATATACCAATGGTGGCACACTTAAAATAATCACCCTGTATAAATTACACGAGCTATTCAGATCCTTAGTGAGTAGTCCGATTTCCGAAATAGTTGGTTGAAAAACTAAAACATATAAACTTAGTTTTGTAAATTCGCTCAACTCGCCTCTGCGTGTTAGAATTATTTTATGTTTCTGTCACTACTAAAACTAGAGATATTAAGCCATTCAGGTATTTTTAAATACCCTATATGTAAAAATAATTTTTTTTTTACTTGAAACTCTTACGTGTATTTGCCTACACTCTAACAGTTCCTCAGACCATAAGGGAATCAACAGGACAATTTTAAAAACCCTGAACAAAAACTAAAACAGAAAACATTATAAGTGAATCTGATATTGGCCTACTTACAAACCCTCATCCTTATAAATATACATATATGTAGGTTATATATAAATAGATGTGTTTAAGCAAAATAAACAGGTCGTTAACAATAAAAATTGGCTCTGGTTTCCAACAGTACGACGCTACAGAGCAAAACCGTGTCCACGGATTAACCTTAAATGCATTTAAATTGCTTTACAATATATGGTCAGAGTACACCCTACCGCCGCCAGGGGCGTAATCGTCGAGCCTACCATCAAACGGACATTAAAAAGCTATTACTGCGGAAAGCTTTGCCAACTGTATCATTTCAATACAAGCACTTGGCCTATGGTATTATCTGTTTCAATATAGATTTTCAGGATATTGTTTAAGACACAGAGTCATCATATAAACATTATGGATTTCAAACAGTACCGTTTCGTGAAGTTTACAAACTTCTGTTTGTCAATCAAACCATCGTTTGAATTAAATCAAATAAAGAATAAAAATTCATTATACCGGGTGTTTCAAAATGAATTATCGGGGTTTAAAGAATTTGTAGTATTTATTACGTTTAACTTACAATTTTAAATTATACGACCGCACAGTTGAACCGCTGACGTGAGTGGATCGAATTTCCAAAATTAAGTTTAAACGTTTTAAGGTTTCAACCAACTATTTGGGAAATTTGTCTACTTACAAAGACGTCGAATAGCTGCCTGCGTGTACGAAATATATTAGTAGAATGTGTTTGCACCTCATCCACCAACCCCGGGTTACGCTCTGCTTCGTTCCGCTCGCAGGGGAACAATCGCATTGCGAGTTTGCACCTCCAACTTGCGGCCTCGGACTGTGCTTTGCTGTAGGACTGTAGGATTTTTACAGCTTCACTTCGCTCGCAACGGAGAAACTTGCTTCACGAGTTTGCATTCCTTCCGTCAGCCTTGTAGCATAAGCTGCCCCTCGGTAAAATCCCCTTCGTGGATTCGATCCGAGTACTTTCGAAGTTAAAACTTCTTATAGTCCGTACGGTATTTGAATGAAATCTCGCGAGCCGTACCATATACCGCACCGTACCTTACCCATTGTATTTTAGATGCGTGTAGTGTAAGACTGTATGGGTTTATTTATTTACGACAAGTACCGATGAAATAGGCATTGTGCTTCCTCATTTTGTAAGTTGTGTTAAAATAGTTTACTTGGTAATGCCTCTAAAATGGACATTGTGCTTCCTCATTTTGTAAATTGTGTTAAAATAGTTTATTTGGTACTCCAAATAGTTATTTGGAAATTGGCGTACTCATGAAGGCGCGGAATAGCTGCCTGCGTGTACGAAAAGCCTTTAAGAACAATTTAAGAGGTTTAACGACTTTTTAAGTTGAAGAACGGCGTCCGAAAAACATTAGTACGAAGTGCGTTTTTTTGCTGTTTTACATCGAAGATTCTTAAAAATGTAGTTTCTTTAATTTAGTCGGATCTCTCTTTGGTGGACTTTTGTTATGACTATTTGTACGAATTTGGCCTGAGCGATTTGGCAATATGGATACAAAGCACGGTATAGCTTTTTGCATACGCACACGGCGTAGATGCATAAGGAACCTAAAAGCGGCTTATTACAATGTCGTTTACGTATTTAAAGGAATTGATTTGATAGAGGCTTTAACCCTATATTTTAGTTATAGTTAAGCAAAAAAACCTTGAAAACACAAATTTTGTTTGCGTGGATATTCGAATGAAATCTCGCGAGCCATACCGCACAGCATTACACCCATTGTATTTAAAATGCGTGTAGTTTAAGGTTGTATGGATTAATTTACTCACGGCACGCACCAAAGAAATGGACATTGTGCTTCCTAATTTTGTAAGCTGTGTTAAAATAGTTTTCCTCATTTCGTAAGTTATTTTAAAATAGTTTACTTGGTAATACCTCTGAAATGGTCATTCTGCTCCCCTCCTTTCGCAAGTTGTATTAAAATAGTTTACTTGGTAATGTACCTCTGAAATGGACATTGTGCTTTCCTCATTTTGTAAGTTGAGTGTGTTGAAATAGTTTACTAGATAATACAAGTGAAATGGACATTGCGCTTCCTCATTTTGTAAGTTGTGTTAAAATAGGTTACTTGGTAATACCTCTGAAATGGTTATTGAGCTTCCTCCTTTCGTAAGTTGTGTTAAAATAGTTTACTTATTAGTGTTAAAATTTCAAATTTCAGATTAAACCAATATGACCATCGATTTATATTCATTACTGTTTTCACTTCTTTCGGCAGTCCCGCGACTGCTTTCTTTTTTTGGTGTTTTTGTGGTCAATTTTTTTAGGAACCTGACGAGCTATAAGATTGTAAAAAATAAAATGTGCAGAATAATCTCTTATATTTTTGTATATAAAACCCCCAAGTTAGTTTAATTCCAGTACCTAAACTCTCTACTACAATATACGTCCTATCAAAAAAGTTCTCCCGGTTGTTGGATTGTTTTTGGCTATCGAACACGTTCCAGCTACTTGTAGAGCCGTAATTGAAGCCCATGAAGATAAGAAACACCTATACAGTACTTCAGCAAAATAGAAAGGCCCATAAACTTTCCACTGGGATGTGGCACACAAAAAACCAATTCGGGGGGTCTCGTTGCAACTGACCATGTCGTGGGGATTTGACGACCCTCAGATTCGCGCACTATGAGTGTTCACATGTCCACTTGGGTGAAATGTGGATTCATGACTGAAGATGACACGACCGAGATAACCTTCATCGTCATACAGCAACATATCGTTTTCAAAATAGGAATGTAAATAGTAGCAGAGCTTGTAACAACTGCAAACTATAAGGACGTAGTTGTTAGCGTCTCCTTAAATCTCTCCACACAGACGTAACTGGAAATATTGATCAGGACTATCATTCCTAACTGATTTTTGGAACTAAGCGTGAATGACTCTAACACGTTCTTCAGTCACTCTTGATCATCCCTCTCTTAACTTTGCAAAGACAGCCGGTGTCTTCAAACTGATGATACCATCTACGGATGCTATTATAACTTTAGGGGATTCCCTACTGAAAAATGAGAATTCAAAAAAAAAATGTTGTTTTATTTTTCCTGATTCTATAGTTTATAAGGTTTAAGTAAAACATAAAATATGCCGCAAACGTTCTTTATATCTGTGTGAAAAATGTATTTAAAGCAATGCTCGCACCTACATTTGGTCGAATTGAACTTCTTTATGTTTGCTATTTCGACTACAAAAATTGTTTAATTTTTTTTAAAGTAATTGCAAATAAACAGTGTATCAGTTAACTGACACAAACTTTCTCCCAACTTACTGTAGTCAAAATAATATTGTTTTTAATCATTTTATTTACAACTTTTTAGAACAAAACAAAAAAAAATAATATTCTACCTACGTCAGTCGTATAAAAAAATTATTGTCCCAGGCGGGATTCGATCGTGCGACCTTTGAATTACTGGCCGTGCTCGCTACCGTGGTGCTACCCCGTACGGCTGCTGCCGCGATGCTAGATTGACAACACAAACTTGTTTATTTTTAAACATTTCCCCATAATTATAAAAAGCCGAAGTTTTGATAAAAGCGGGTGGTGTCATTTTGTTTGGCATCTTAAGCACTATAAATACTGAAAATTTGATCAAAATCGTTAGAGCCGTTTTTGAGAAATTTGCATTTTTGTCGTTTTTTATGGGTTTTTAGGGGTAAATTACCTTTAAAAATTAAAAATTCCAAAAAATGAAAAAAACACCTGGAGATATTAGGGTTTAGTACCTACATACCAAATTTCATGAAAATCGGACCAATAGTGTCCTCTCTGGTCGTGTATACATACAGACAGACTGACAGACAGACACCACTCTAAAAACACTTTTTTGGGTTCAGGGAGCACCAAAACAAAAAATTCCACTAAAAATATTTTTGGGTTCAGGGAGCACCAACACAGATAATTGCACTAAACAATTTTTAATGGTTCTGGGAGCACCAAAACAGATAATTCAACTGAAAATTCAAATTCGAACTACGTATAGGGTGGAGAAAGTAAAAAGGACAACACTGTTTATTATTAGGCTTTCAATGCCTCCTATAAACTGGTTGTGCAGGTTATTCCCTTCTTTGGCTGCTAAAATAACTAATGGAATCTTTAAAGTCGCGATTTCCCACAACTTTTCAATCTTGATATTTTTTACACAAAAGTTTTTATAACTTTTTAACTTATAAAACTACAGTTATGAACGTTTTACCACATCTTTAGTAGGTTACAGTGCAACGTTTTGGATATTTTTATTCCTATAGGACAAATACAACAGTATTTAAAAAAAAATTGTAAATCACAAATTGGTTTCATATATATATTTTTTTGTAAGGTCATAACTATTAAACTTTTGTAAGAATATGACTATACCAAAAAATTTAGTGCTTTTTATATACTTTAAAACATGATATCAAACGGCCAAGTTGATTCAGTAGTAAAAAAGTTAAAAAAATTTTTAAAAAACATATTTTTGCCTAAAAAACCCCAAAAAGGTATGTCAAATTTATTTTTTGCCAATTCCTGTTAGTGTAAACAATGTTTTAGGTTCTAATTAATGTAAAAAAATGGTTCATAATTAAAAAAGCCTATTATAGAAAACCCCTATTTTCATTAGGGAATCCCCTTAATACGGTTGTACTATAACTATAGATTCAGTCTTTGCAAACTGTAAAACACAAAAAGCTTTCTGTTCACTAGTCGCCATCTTTTCTACTAGCGCTTTCTAGTGGAAGACAGATGAAGATCTGCTTGCGCTTGCACCATTATAATTGTTTGAGTTGTTTTTCCATTTGATGAATTATTTATAATTGTAAGTTAAATGTAAAAAATACTACAAAACCTCAAAACCCCGATATTCGTTTTGAAACACCACATATTTGGTTGGATTGAGATTACAGAACACATGGTAGAGCATACAAATTCCTTATATAATATATATTTAACTAATCAAAGTTTACTAACATCTACTTTAACAAATCCAAACGCAAAGATCTGTAACACAAAATAACTTTGTAAACTTTGGAATTGGAACGTTATTTTCGGTCACCTGTATATTCGGCACTGATAATATGCATGCACTAATACCATAGTTTGTGCATTAGTTAATGTATCGCACGAAGGTCAACATAAACCTAAATGTACTTTAAATATTTTACAACTCGGCTATAGTTCAGAACACGGTCGCAAAGTGCACTTATCAAATGTACATTAAAAACCTATTACTGAAATGGGAGGTGAGTGCGGAGCTACTGCGTTAAGCCTAATGCTTTTTTATAATACTTTATTTAAATTAATTAAAACAATTTCAAATATTTATACAATGAGTAAACCTTTTTCCGATCGATGATGGTACTTTGTAGCAGTTTTTATTTTAGTCGGAAATTTTAGTTTAATTGATCTATGAACGGCGGGATTTTAGTTGAAACTATTTTCCCACAAACGTGCGATGTTCCAGAAAATGTCAAAATACTTCAACCTCCAGATATAACATATGGTTGCAGATAGCATCAAAGTCAGTTAAGAAAAAATCATATACAAATATAAGGCTTTGAACAAAATATTCGTGAATATTTTAAAAACTACCAGACAAATATTTACGAAAATGTAGCCTAGTTTTGATTTCCTTAAATATAGTAATTTTAAAGTAATTAAAATCAACCAGACAGTATACAAAAATGTTTTATTTGCGTTTATTGCGTTAACATAACCTAAAAAAAACTGATGCTTGTGAAGAATTATTGACCGATTCTAAATTTGTTGAGTTGGTTGCTATAGTTAAACATACATGTGTCGCTTTTGATACGAATCAGTTATCTTATTTGTTATAGAGCTGGTAGTGAACCCCGTATTATCCTTATTTTTATGCTTTAAAAATAAAATTTTTCAAAATCCTTTCTTAGTTTGTGTCCATGACCCCAAAAGAAAATACCTTTAAATTTTCGTATTTGTATCTTAAGTAGTTTTTGCACTTGGTTCTAATCAGTCAGTCAGCCAGGACTAAGCCACTTGTATATCTTTGAAGTTAGGGCAAAAGGGCTTAAGTCAGAAATTGTTAACGATACAGAAGCACTCAAAGTTTTGACAAACTCATGGCTTGCGTTGCAGTATATATTATAATTTAAGAGAAGGGGCGAGATAGACAATATGGTAGCACGTAACTCAAGTGCTGTTTTGTTCTCAGTTCTTATTGACAAGCCATAATAGCTGAGTGGTTAGCGTAGAATCTTCCTGTTCAGAAGATACTGGGTTCGAATCACGGCTAGACCAGGAGGGCGGAAGTAAAGCAAACGGTGGTTGGCTCGCTTCCAAGCTGACGGGATATGACTAGTTACCTGGTCTCCGGCTTAGGATGTTTTGCATAATTTTTATAAGATGTAAAAACATTTATATTTTATATAAATATGTATGTGTGTATATATATATTTTTTGTGTATATATTTATATAAAAAAAACACACACGAAAATATATTTTTTATTTAACTTCGACTTTTTTACCATTGATGTTTTACCGCTAAACCATTGAAATCACAAACAATATATATTTTATTCATACAATCACAATTCGTTAATAATTTCTGACTTAAGCCCTTTTGCCCTAACTTCAAAGATATAGATTTAGATGTGCTAGGCCGGAGAGGGGCACAAACTATAGACAGTTTGTACTAACGTGTTACACATTCTCTTAAAGGTTTTCATTTTACAAAAGTCAATTGAGATATATTTTTAACAAATTTTGCTTTTTATACGCAATAATGAATGCCATTTTCTTTTAGTTGATTCTCCCAGACTCTAGACTAAACCAAGTTTATTAGTGCGCAAAATATAGCGCAATAAATAACGCCACTTGGTTATTTCAATATAAATTCTATTTTCTCCGTGTATATTGAAGTGCGATTTAACGTTATCGCGTAAAGCTGTTCAAGGAGTGTAAATTGTAACCTGGATTAAATTAATTAAAATGACACGGAACGAAGAACTCCGCACGGCATATCATTAAACCGGAGTCACCGGTCAGTGCAGGAACATATCGATAGTATAAATAACACAGAGGACGAGGAGAAAAACTCCGTCGAGTGGAAAATTGGCGTCCGGTTGAAGCCGGCTCAACCAGGTAGCAAAACGGAGATCATTAAAAACAACATCTCTAGTGTTGCCTGAAGCGCCTCTGGTGGGCGGAAGACAAAATGCAGATAAAGTCGCGTTGCTAGGAAGCCAATCCGCTGGACCGTCCTCGTCGTAGTTCGATCCATCATAAACATATACACATAACATTTTATATTCCCCCATTCTCCTGACGGAAATAAATGCACGATAACCGGGACTAAAGAGAACACTTTTGACCAACTTGTTTTTACCGGAGGGTACATTTAAAGCGTTGATTAGCTGTCAGTGCATTTCACCAATATGCTGTAACTATTATTTCATGAATTAGTTCAACAAGCAAATAATCAAACGACAAACGCAGAAGCTTACTAGCTGACCTCTTTATTGCAATTAATTAATAATTACATTGTTAATGATTCTGAACTAACAACATGTAAAGTCATTTCCAGCTGTTGAATACAAAACGTCACTCATAAAACCAAAACACAATTCCGTTTAATTATGTTAGCATATGAACATACAATATATAAGTTTAGCTTGTAATATATAAGTTATGACATTGGCTTTATCAGAAGTGTGTGAAAAAGGCAAGTAAATATCTATCTATCTATATATATAAAAATGAATTGCTGTTCGTTAGTCTCGCTAAAACTCGAGAACGGCTGGACCGATTTGGCTAATTTTGGTCTTAAAATGTTTGCAGTAGTTCATGGAAGGTTTATACGTAAAGAAAAATTTGAAAAGTTTCCCTAAAAAGTTTCAAATTTGGAAGAAACTCAACAGCCTTTACTGTATGAACTCAAAACCATAGCTTACAAAAACAGCTGTTCGTATAAAAAGCTTAGCAACACGTTATGTTTGTTTACAATCATTACCATAGCAACATTACTTAGCAAATTTATAATCACTTTAATACTCTTCAAAACTAACAGCTTTTTAAGGTTAGATTGAAAAACTATAAACAAACACAAGGAAAAATCAACGAAAAATGCTTACAGAATTATAATTCAACTCAAACATTGGTTATTAAATATCTATATAGGCCTACTTAGAGATATGCTGTTTAAAATATTGTTTATATAAAATATATCATAACTATGAATTTTTTTAATACTTTTCAAAACATATTTTCGCTATCAATAATAATAATAACAAACAAATTATTTGACACCATGCATAACCATAAACATACACGAGTTTAAACGTATTATATTGAAAACAAAACAAACAATCTGAATTAAACTAAATGCCGTTAAAATATCACATTCGTAGCTTTATTTTGATATATAATTTTATATTTAAATACTAAACAATATCTTATAATAATTAGGCCTATACATTTAAAATTACAAACTCTATTTGAACCAGTTTGTTACATCCTAAATTAACGCGGATGTTACAAAGTGATTCAAATACCTTTTCTAAACCCCCCAACTAATTTAAACCCTCGCTAAGAAAGGGTTAAAAGAAATTCGAAATTTTAGGGCGGTTGGGGGGGGGGGTCAAAGTTACTAAAAATCCAGATAAGAACGAATTGGAATGACATTTGGTACGTAGCTTCCTTTTAGGCTGTAGGTGCTCGCAACATTGTCAATGAAATTAAGTGAAAGTCAAAATTAGTAAAAACTATAAATTAAAATGATATATTTAAAGCTTTTTCATGTTAGATAGTAGTTTACAGGAATACAATTTTCAGAGCTTTCTTAAATAGCGTAGCCTTTTTTCCATGACCACAGTAGGATACGCACGGGTATTCAACGAACACTTAAAAAGAATACAATTACGTCAAAAAGACTGAAAATACTAACAACCACGGGCAACGCCGTAAGGGTCAGCTAGTATTTAATATTTTCTTGTCTTAGATACCTTCAAATTATGAATATTAAAAAAAAAGATTTTTGCTATATTGATGCTATAATGGGTGATTTAATTCACTTTTAATAGATTTATGTATATTATACAATTTCTTCTACGAATGATTAACGAAATTAAATAATAATTCGATAACGCATCTGAACCTCTGACGTGAGTTGAGCAAATTTACAGAAATAAGTGTACTTGTTTTAGGATTTCAACCGACTATTTGAAACAAAAGAGCTGAATAGCTGACTATGTGTACAAAACATATTAGTAGAATTTGTTTGCACCTCGACTTTGGTTTTGCTCGCAGCAGACACGCCGGCCGTCTTGGACGTTTATCGTATTTTACGAATTGATCGATTTTGGGGAACCAAACAAGCTATAAGGTCGTGTAAAAATACAAAATCCGCAGAATAATTAACGTTGGTGTTACAGTGATTAAATAATAATTCAATCACGCAACAGAATCATGAGATTAATGAATTTTCAAAACTAATTTATATGTTTTATGGTTTCAATAAAATATTTGGGAAATTGAAGGCCTACTCATGAATGCGCTAGAATTTGTTTGCACCTCACTAGGAGCGGAAAACTCGCTTTGAGTGTTTGCACCTCGACCTTGCGGCTTCGAATCATGGACTCCTTCGCTTCCCGAGTTTGCATCGCGGCCATTGGCCTCGATCGAATCAGCCCCGAGGTAATATCCCAAATGTGAATTTTAGCACGGTACTTTTATGGTATTTTACGTTTTTATTGATTTTGTAGGAACCAGATGTTCTATAAGGTTGTGTAAATAAATATGCAGAATAATCTCCTACATTAATTTGTTTTAATAAAACCCAAAAACCTTTAATTCTAGTAAATGAAATCTCAAAAACAATTTACTCCGGTAAAAAACGTGCTTTCGGTTGTTGCATTTTGTTGGCTTACGAATTCGTCCTAGCGACGTAGAACACCAATGGGTTACCAAATTTGGTCCAAATCGGGAGTAGAATGCGGCCGTTAAATACAAACTCAAAAACCGAAACGCAATTCAGTTTATTATGTTAGCATATGACTGTGCAATATATTTGTCATGGCATTGACTTTATCAAAAGTGTACGATTCGTAACAAGACAATAATAGGGGGATACAGGCAATCTTTACTAATTGTTTAATGTGTTATCGGGCTAAACTGCTATTTGAATTTTGAGTGAATTACCCCTTGTGCTAATGCGCTAAAATGTTATTTGCTAAAGTAATATCCAATATTAAAACCTCAAATTACCTTCCCCAAGAGTTTTACGTCGTCAACACTGGGTTAACAGACAAAAGAGCGTGCTAAAGTCGAGTGTGCATCTTCTCTAAACAGCATACTTCCGTCAAACGAGTTTCTCGAATTTAACAATTTAGCACATTTAACATACTTAGCACAGGTTGCACGAATGTTTGTCTCAATGTTTATCAGTAATCTACACTGTATTAGTTTTCCCTGTATTAGTTAAACTGAAGTGTTTTGTGACGTTTTTAGATTTTCGCGCCACCTATATTTTTTTCCTTTAATAAATATTACTTTTTACCGACTAGTTACAACTT
>JAGFPH010003812.1:70560-92016 GCA_018207615.1 Philaenus spumarius
GTACGATCGAACTCCCGGCTTCTAATGCAGTGTTACAGGTTGATTAAATGACGTTTAGATTAAAAATTCCTGAGCGCACATCAGTTTCAAAACACCCCTTCGCTGAAATTAAAAAAATATAAATAGTAAAAGTTTAGAATGTGTAATTAAAGTTGAGTATATAAATGGTAAACTTCAGCCCGCTTTGGATTTTTAATTTGTTTCCACAACCGAAATGGGTTTCCGCCTTTAATCTCTGTAAACAACGGGTTTGTTTTTTTATTTAATTGACATTAATTTGTTAAATAAATTGTGGGCCCAGTCGTTTGAACGTAAATAATGAATGCACAGTACATACTACATGTGTGCGCTTCTCATTGTTTGTTTTGCACTTCTTTTGTGCTCAGGTAATCAAGCGAATGCGCCGTCTGTTTGCCGACTTAATGGAAAAAGCGAATGAAAAACTTTTTTGATTATATCTGATATTTTTTTAACAGCATATTTTTGATCGATAGCAATATTTAGTTGCATAATCAAATCCTATAAAAGCGAGTGTACTTACGTACGTGAGCAACAATATAATATAATAGCTGATTTAATCCGTCATCTCTAATACTTAAAGAGAACCTAGCATAGATTTAACTTTGGGGTTATGTTTACAACTTCAATCGATAATAGAATGTCTTGTGATGTTGATTTTTTAAACATGATTTGTAGAACAAAAAGTAGGTTATTATACGTTATAAGATTTTCTTTGGGTTTATAAAATGAATATAAATACAACCTTTTATTATAAATTTATCATAAAAGAGGTACCGACTCGTTTAGCTTCGGAAACATTCGTACATCTTCGTGTAACATATAAACATATCCGATTATTAATTTATTTATAATAATAACTTCTAAATAATTTGATATATCTATATGAAATAAAAAGCAATTAAAAGATAATATTTGTATCTTTATTTTGATATATAATAATGTAGGTATATAAATACAACATTTTAACAATTAAGCCTATAATCAGTTAAAGTTTCAAAATCCTTATCATTTTACACATTTACCAGTTAAAAATTCCCTCAGCATAATTAGGTAGGCCTGGATAAAGTTTGTTGTTTTTTAATTGGATTTTTATAAATGATGTATTTTAGTTGTGTATCTAATTAAACTATCTGTGATTTTTCACGGGGCTTATTAGTTAATTATTATTATCCTTGGTTCCACTTAAAACGTTTGCTAGTTTGTCGAAATGGTCACAAAGTCTTGAGATGAAAATCACTGATATACAAGTTGAACCCCTTGAGTCACGATGTGTCCCATCCAATGTGGCGATAGATCTAGTTACACCACGGTACATTTCTAGGTCATTTGGTATGGCGAATAGGCTTCTTCCTCTTGTTTCTTCTGTCCAGCTGTGGATCCACTGATCTCGGATAACTGAATTGGCAGTACGTCTACATTTCTTCAGGGACTACTGCGGGAAGAGAGTGGGCCCATATTTGCTGCTTGTTGGCTGCAGTGTGAATGGAGCCACTGGAACTGCACCTGTGAATCATCATTGGTAAGATCGTTCAGCGGAGTTACTATTTATTTTATTCTGAACCAGCAGTGGTCTGGTTCTTGCTTTTTCAGAGCATACAGAGCGCTCCTCGGATCTGTAATTATACATAATCTTTTCTCCAGCAGTTGGAGATAGTTTACTAAGGCTGCGTGTATTGCTAATAAGTCTGCATCGATACTGGAGGCTGCATTTGCAGGGATATGATATTCTTCTTTGGTGAAGTGATTGTAGTATCCCACTCCCGAACTACCATGTTGCAGTTCCACTGATTCATCTGCATAGATCTTTAAAGAATTACAGAATCTTAGTATTGGTTATAATAAGAAAAAAATAATTTCAACATAGGTTTGGAAATGTTTTGTTTTCTAGTTATCCATCGTTTTACTTTTTTTTAAAACATAATACTAAAACATTTTAAGAAACAAAATATTTCCTTTTTTATTTACACACATAACGGATTTTTTTATTGTGTCTGTAACTTAAAAGATAAATCAAAGCGAATAAAAAAATGGGGGAAAACGAAGAATTTCCGAACCTATGTTTATATGAAAGTTTTTTTATTTTCACTAGTAGAACACGTCCTGAAAGTTTCTCAGTTTCTTCCTGAATCACCCTGTATGTCACTTCCAGTGACGACTGAGTACTTCGAGAGGATCCCGTTTCGTTGCATTAGTAGGCAAATTCAGTTGTATTTTGTGATCAACCTTCTTCCATGTACTTCTCTTGTCCACAGACAGTTTAGTATTCTAACGAAGTGTAAACTGAAAACACTTCAGTTTAACTAATACAGGGAAAACTAATACAGTGTTTAACTGATAATTATTGAGACAAACATTCATTTAAGTATGTTAAATGTGCTAAATTGTTAAATTCGAGAAACTCGTTTGACGGAAGTATGCTGTTTAGAGTAGATAGCACACTCGACTTTAGCACGCTCTTTTGTCTGTTAACCGAGTGTTAACGACGTAAAACTCTTGGGAAAGACAATTTGAGGTGTTCATTTTGAATCTTACTTTAGCAAATAACACATTAGTGCATTAGCACAAGGGGTAAATCACTCAAAATTCAAATAGCAATTTAGAACGATAACACATTAAACAATTAGTAAAGATTGCATGAATCCTATTATTGTCTTGTTACGAATCCTACACTTCTGATAAAGTCAATGCCATGACAAATATATTGCACATTCATAAGCTAACATAATAAACGGAATTGAGTTTTGGTTTTTCAGTTTGTATTTATCGGCCGCATTCTACTCCCGATTTGGACCAAATCTGGTAACCCATTGGTGTTCTACGTCGCTCGGACGAATTCGTTAGTCAACAAAATACAACAACCGAAAGCACGTTTTTTACCGGAGTAAATTGTTTCTGAGATTTCATTTACTAGAATTAAAGGTTTTTGGGTTTTATTAAAACAAATTAATGTAGGAGATTATTCTGCATATTTTTTTACACAACCTTATAGAACATTTGATTCCTACAAAAAAACGTAAAATACCATAAAAGTACCGTGCTAAAATTCACATTTGGGATATTACCTTGGGGCTGATTCGAGGCCAATGGCCGCGATCCAAACTCGGGAAGCGAAGGAGTCCATGATTCGAAGCCGCAAGGTCGAGGTGCAAACACTCAAAGCGAGTTTTCCGCTCCTAGTGAGGTGCAAATAAATTCTAGCGCATTCATGAGTAGGACTTCAATTTCCCAAATATTTTATTAAAACCATAAAACGTATAAATTAGTTTTGAAAATTCACTCAACTCACGTCAGCGATTCTGCCGCGTGATTGAATTATTATTTTATCACTGTAACACCAACGTTAATTATTCTGCGGATCTTGTATTTTTACACGACCTTGTAGCACGTTTGGTTCCCCAAAATCGATCAATTCGTAAAATACGATAAAAGTCCAAGACGGCCGACGTGTCTGCTGCGAGCAAAACCAAATAGTTCAAATTCCGAGCACTCAATGTCTAGGTGTAAACAAATTCTACTGATATATTTTGTACACATAGTCAGCTATTCAGCTCCTTCGTTGTAGGATAATTTTCCAAACAGTCGGTTGAAACCCTAAAACAAATACACTTAATTCTGTAAATTCGCTCAACTCACGTCAGAGGTTCAGATGCGTTATCGAATTATTTATTTAATTTCCTTAATCATTCGTAGAAGAAATTGTATACAATACATAAAACCAAGAAAGTGAACTAAATCATCCAATATGTCATAAAAATAGCAAAAATATTTGTTTTGATATTCATAATTTGAAGGTATCTAAGACAAGGAAATATTAAATATATTTATAATAAAGTACAATACCTTTTATTTTCCGTCAGTGAACCTCTTTGTTTAAAACTTGTTTAAAATTTTTGACGCGTTTCGAGACGAATTTATCTCATCATCAGAAAGTCCCTCTATACATGGAGGTCGTCAAAACGTTAAATACACGTACACAAAACACACAACACATTTAAGAAACACAGTAAGTAGATGCGCATCTTACGACTCCCGGATATCGAGTGGTTGTGTGTTATCAAACAGAACACAAAATAAAACTACAATACGCCGCGGGCGTATATATATATATAATTGCCTTTTTCACACACTTCTGATAAAGCCAACGTCATAACTTATATATTGTATGTTCATATGCTAACATATTAAACGGAATTGTGTTTTGGTTTTATGAGTGACGTTTTGTATTTAACAGCTGGAAGTGACTTTACATGTTGTTAGTTCAGAATCATTAACAATGTAATTATTAATTAATTGCAATAAAGAGGTCAGCTAGTAAGCTTCTGCGTTTGTCGTTTGATTATTTGCTTGTTGAACTAATTCATGAAATAATAGTTACAGCATATTGGTGAAATTCACTGACAGCTAATCAATGCTTTAAAAGTACCCTCCGGTAAAAACAAGGTGGTCAAAAGTATTCTCTTTAGTCCCGGTTATTTCCGTCAGGTGAATGGGGGGAATATAAAATGTTATGTGTATATGTTTATGATGGATCGAGGTAGGACGGTCCAGCGGATTGGCTTCCTAGCAACGCGACTTTATCTGCATTTTGTCTTCCGCCCACCAGAGGCGCTGCAGGCAACACTAGAGATGTTGTTTTTAATGATCTCCGTTTTGCTACCTGGTTGAGCCGGCTTCAACTGGACGCCAATTTTCCACTCGACGGAGTTTTTCTCCTCGTCCTCTGTGTTATTTATATTATCGATGTGTTCCTGCACTGACCGGTGACTCCGGTTCAATGATATGCCGTGTGGAGTTCTTCGTTCCGTGTCATTTTAATTAATTAAACCCAGGTTACAATTTACACTCCTTGAACAGCTTTATGCGACAACGTTAAATCGCACTTCAATATTCAGGAGAAAATAGAATTTATATTGAAATAACCAAGTGGCGTTATTTATTGTGCTATATTTCGTGCACTAATAAACTTGGTTTAGTCTAGAGTCTGGCGAATCAACTAAAGGAAAATGGCATTCATTATTGCGTATAAAAAGCAAACATTTGTTAAAAATATATCTCAATTGAATTTTGTAAAATGAAAACCTTTAAGAGAATTTGTAACACGTTAGTACAAACTGTCTATAGTTTGTGCTCCTCTCCGGCCTAGCACATCTAAATCTATATCTTTGAAGTTAGGGCAAAAGGGCTTAAGTCAGAAATTGTTAACGAATTGTGATTGTATGAATAAAATATATATTGTTTGTGATGTCAATGGTAAAAAAGTCGAAGTTAAATAAAAAATATATTTTCGTGTGGTTTTTTAAAATAAATATATACACAAAAAATATATATATACACACATACATATTTATATAAAATATAAATGTTTTTACATCTTATAAAAAATATGCAAAACATCCCAAGCCGGAGACCAGGTAACTAGTCATACCACCGTTTGCTTTACTTCCGCCCTCCTGGTCTAGCCGTGATTCGAACCCAGTATCTTCTGAACAGGAAGATTCTACGCTAACCACTCAGCTATTATGGCTTGTCAATAAGAACTGAGAACAAAACAGTACTTGAGTTACATGCTACCATATTGCCTATCTCGCCCCTTCTCTTAAATTATAATATATACTGCAATGCAAGCCATGAGTTTGTCAAAACTTTGAGTGCTTCTGTATCGTTAACAATTTCTGACTTAAGCCCTTTTGCCCTAACTTCAAATATATACATGTGGCTTTGTCCTGGCTGACTGACTGGCTAGGACCAAGTGCAAAAACTACTTAAGATACAAATACGAAAATTTAAAGGTATTTTCTTTTGGGGTCATAGACACAAACTAAGAAAGGATTTTGAAAAAATTTATTTTTAAAGCATAAAGATAAGGATAATACGGGGTTCACTCCCAGCTCTATAACAAATAAGATAACTAATTCGTATCAAAAGCGACACATGTCTGTTTAACTATAGCAACCATCTCAACAAATTTAGAATCGGTCAATCATTCTTCACAAGCATAAGCTTTTTTTTAGGTTAGGTTAACGCAAATAAAACATTTTGTTATACTGTCTGGTTGATTTTAATTACTTTAAAATGACTATATTTAAGGAAATCAAAACTAGGCTACATTTTCGTAAATATTTGTCTGGTAGTTTTTAAAATATTCACGAATATTTTGTTCAAAGCCTTATATTTGTATATGATTTTTTTCTTAACTGACTTTGATGCTATCTGCAACCATATGTTATATCTGGAGGTTGAAGTATTTTGAAATTTTTTGGAACATCGCACGTTTGAGGGAAAATAGTTTCAACTAAAATCCCGTCGTTCGAAGATAAATTAAACTAAAATTTCCGACTGAAATAAAAACTGTTACAAAGTACTATCATCGATCGGAAAAAGGTTTACTCAATGTATAAATATTTGAAATTGTTTTAATTAATTTAAATAAAGTATTATAAAAAAGCATTAGGCTTAACGCAGTAGCTCCACACTCACCTCCCATTTCAGTAATAGGTTTTTAATGTACATTTGATAAGTGCACTTTGCGACCGTGTTCTGAACTATAGCCGAGTTGTAAAATATTTAAAATACATTTAGGTTTATGTTGACCTTCGTGCGATACATTAACTAATGCACAAACTATGGTATTAGTGCATGCATATTATCAGTGCCGAATATACAGGGGACCGAAAATGACGTTCCAATTCCAAAGTTTACAAAGTTATTTTGTGTTACAGATCTTTGCGTTTGCATTTGTTGAAGTAGATGTTAGTAAACTTTGATTAGTTAAATATATATTAGGTAAGGAATTTGTATGCTCCACCATCTGTTCTGTAATCTCAATCCAACCAAATATGGGGTGTTTCAAAACGAATGTCGGGGTTTTGAGGTGTTGTAGTATTTTTTACGTTTAACTTACAATTGTAAATAATACATCAAATGAAAGAACAACTCAAAAAATTTTGTTGGTGCAAGCGCATGCAGTTTTTCATCTGCTTTCCACTAGAAAGCGTTAGTAGAAAGATGGCGAGTAGTGAACAGAAAGCTTTTTGTGTTTTACAGTTTGCAAAGACTGAATCTATAGTTGCAGTTCAACCGTATTAAGGGGATTCCGTACTGAAAATAGGGGTTTTCTATAATAGGATTTTTTAATTATGAACCATTTTTACTTTGTCCACCCTATACGTAGTATATGGAGAAAGTATTGTTTTCGTAAAAATGTTCGAATTTGAATTTTCAGTTGAATTATCTGTTTTGGTGCTCCCAGAACCCCAAAAAATTGTTTAGTGCAATTATCTGTGTTGGTGCTCCCTGAACCCAAAAATATTTTTAGTGGAATTTTTTGTTTTGGTGCTCCCTGAACCCAAAAAAGTGTTTTTAACGTGGTGTCTGTCTGTCAGTCTGTCAGTATGTATACACGACCAGAGAGGACACTATTGGTCCGATTTTCATGAAATTTGGTATGTAGGTACTAAACCCTAATATCTCCAGGCGTTTTTTTATTTTTTGGAATTTTTAATTTTTAAGGGTAATTTACCCCTAAAAACCCATAAAAAACGACAAAAATGCAAATTTCTCAAAAACGGCTCTAACGATTTTGATCAAATTTTCAGTATTTATAGTGCTTAAGATGCCAAACAAAATGCCACCACCCGCTTTTATCAAAACTTCGGCGTTTTATAATTATGAGGAAATGTTAAAAAATAAACAAGTTTATGTTGTCAATCTAGCATCGCGGCGACGGCCGCACGGGGTAGCACAACTGTAGCGAGCACGGCCAGTAATTCAAAGGTCGCGCGATCGAATCCCGCCTGGGACAATAATTTTTTTATACGATTGACGTAGGTAGAATATTATTTTTTTGTTTTGTTCTAAAAAGTAGTAAATAAAATGATTAAAAACAATATTATTTTGACTACAGTAAGTTGGGAGAAAGTTTGTGTCAGTTAACTGATACCGTTTATTTTTACATTCATTAGAACCTAAAACATTGTTTACACTTACAGGAATTGGCAAAAAATAAATTTTACATACCTTTTTGAGTTTTTTTTAGGGAAAAAATATGTTTAAAAGAATCTTTTATAACTTTTTTACTACTGAATCAACTTGGCCGTTTGATATCATGTTTTAAAGTATATTAAAAGCACTAACTTTTTTGTATAGTCATATTCTTACCACTAAAAGTTTAATAGTTATGACCTTACAAAAAAAAAAAAAAAAAAAATATATGAAACCAATTTGGATTTACAATTTTTTTAAAAATATTGTTGTATTTGTCCTAGAGGAATAAAAATATCCAAAACGTTGCACTGTAACCTACTAAAGATGTGGTAAAACGTTCATAACTGTAGTTTTATAAGTTAAAAAGTTATAAGAACTTTTGTGTAAAAAATATCAATATTGAAAAGTTGTGGGAAATCCCGACTTTAAAGATTCCATTAGTTATTTTAGCAGCCAAAGAAGGGAATAACTTGCACAACCAGTTTATAGGAGGCATTGAAAGCCTAATAAAAAACATTGTTGTAGTTTTTTGCAATTACTTTTAAAAAAATTTAACAATTTTTGTAGTCCAAATAGCAAACATAAAGAAGTTCAATTCGACCAAATGTAGGTGCGAGCATTGCTTTAAATACATTTTTCACACAGATATAAAGAACGTTTGCGGCATATTTTATGTTTTACTTAAACCTTATAAACTATAGAATCAGGAAAAAAGAAAAAAATTTTTTTTTAATAATTCTCATTTTTTAGTAGGGAATCCCCTTAATTTATAATAACGTCCGTAGATGGTATCATCAGTTTGAAGGCACTGGCTGTCTTTGCAAAGGGAAAAGTGAGATGATCAAGAGTGACTGAAGAACTTGTTCCAAAAATCAGTTAGGGAGGATAGTCTTGAACTAGCATTTCCAGTTACGTCTGTGTGGAGAGATTTAAGGAGAAGCTTACAACTACGTCCTTATAGTTTGCAGTAAGTTGTTACAAGCTCTACTACTGTTTACATTCCAACAACTACTTCCTTATAGTTTGCAGTAAGTTGTTACAAGCTCTGCTACTGTTTACATTCCAACAACTACGTCCTTATAGTTTGCAGTAAGTTGTTACAAGCTCTGCTACTGTTTACATTCCAACAACTACGTCCTTATAGTTTTCAGTTGTTACAAGTTCTGAAGCTCTGCTACTGTTTACATTCCAACAATTACGTCCTTATAGTTTGCAGTTGTTACAAGCTCTGCTACTGTTTACATTCCAACAACTACGTCCTTATAGTTTTCAGTTGTTACAAGTTCTGAAGCTCTACTACTGTTTACATTCCAACAATTACGTCCTTATAGTTTGCAGTTGTTACAAGCTCTGCTACTGTTTACATTCCAACAACTACGTCCTTATAGTTTTCAGTTGTTACAAGTTCTGAAGCTCTGCTACTGTTTACATTCCAACAATTACGTCCTTATAGTTTGCAGTTGTTACAAGCTCTGCTACTGTTTACATTCTAACTTTGAAAACGATATGTTGCTGCTTGACGATGAAGGTTATCTCGATCGTGTCATCTTTAGTCATGAATCCACATTTCACCCAAGTGGACATGTGAACACTCATAGTGCGCGAATCTGAGGGTCGTCAAATCCCCACGAGATGATCAGTTGCAACGAGACCCCCCGAATTGAGTTTTTGTGTGCCACATCCCAGTGGAAAGTTTACGTGCTTTTCTATTTTGGTGTAAATGGTGTTTCTTATCGTCATGGGTTTCAACTACGGCTCTACAAGTGGCTGGGACGTGTTCGTTAGCCAAAAAACAATCTAACAACCGGGAGAACCTTTTCGATAGGAAGTATATTGTAGTTGACAGTTTACGTACTAGAATTAAACTAACTTGGGGGTTTTATATAAAAAAATATAAGAGATTATTCTGCACATTTTATTTTTTACAATCTTATAGCTCGTCAGGTTCCTAAAAAAATTGACCACAAAAACACAAAAAAAAGAAAGCAGTCGCGGGACTGCCGACAGAAGTGAAAACTGTAATGAATATAAATCGATGGTCATATTGGTTTAATCTGAAATTTGAAATTTTAACACTAATAAGTAAACTATTTTAACACAACTTACGAAAGGAGGAAGCTCAATAACCATTTCAGAGGTATAACCAAGTAACCTATTTTAACACAACTTACAAAATGAGGAAGCGCAATGTCCGTTTCACTTGTATTATCTAGTGAACTATTTCAATACACTCAACTTACAAAATGAAGAAGCACAGTGTCCATTTCAGAGGTACATTACCAAGTAAACTATTTTAACACAACTTACGAAAGGAGGGGAGCACAATGACCATTTCAGAGGTATTACCAAGTAAACTATTTTAAAGCAACTTACGAAATAAGGAAAACTATTTTAACACAGTTTAGAAGCACAATGTCCATTTCAGAGGTATTACCAAGTAAACTAATTTTAACAAAACTTACGACTGGAGGAAGCACAATTACCATTTCAGAGGTATTACCAAGTAACGTATTTTAACACAACTTACAAAATGAGGAAGCACAATGTCCATTTCTTTGGTGCGTGCCGTGAGTAAATTAAAAAACAAAGATTGGATTGTTGAAAGTTGTTCATTGTGTGGTAAATGTGTTGTTCCTTTGCTCTAAATGTAAAAAGGGTTTTGGGGTAGGAGGTACGAGGGGGGGCGTTGAAGGTGTAAAAACTTTGTGTTTTCAAGGTTTTTTTGCTTAACTATAACTAAAATATAGGGTTAAAGCACCTATAACTAAACTATCCAATCAATTCCTTTAATACGTAAACGACATTGTAATAAGCCGCTTTTAGGTTCCTTATGCATCTACGCCGTGTGCGTATGCAAAAAGCTTTACCGCGCTTTGTATCCATATTGCCTAATCGCTCAGGCTAAATTCGTACAAATAGTCATAACAAAAGTCCACCAAAGAGAGATCCGACTAAAGTAAAGAAACTACATTTTTAAGAACCTTCGATACCTTGCGTAATAAATACAGCAAAAACATGCACTTCGTACTAACGTGTTTCGGACGCCGTTCTTCAACTTAAAAAGTTGTTAAACCTCTTAAATTGTTCTTAAAGGCTTTTCGTACACGCAGGCAGCTATTCCGCGCCTTCATGAGTACGCCAATTTCCAAATAACTATTTGGAGTACCAAATAAACTATTTTAACACAATTTACAAAATGAGGAAGCACAATGTCCATTTCATCGGTACTTGTAACTAAATTAACTCATACAGCCTTAAATTACACGCACCTAAAATACAATGGGTAAGGTGCGATGCTTTACGGTACGGCTCGCGAGATTTCATTGAAATACCGTACGGGCTATAAGAAGTTTTCACTTCGAAAGTACTCGGATCGAATCCACGAAGGGGATTTTACCGAGGGGCAGCTTATGCTACAAGGCTGATGCAAACTCGTGAAGCAAGTTTCTCCGTTGCGAGCGTATTGAAGCTGTAAAAATCCTACAGTCCTACAGCAAAGCACAGTCCGAGGCCGCAAGTTGGAGTTGCAAAATCGTAATGCGATTGTTCTCCTGCGAGCGGAACGAAGCAGAGCGTAACCCAGGGTTGGTGGATGAGGTGCAAACACATTCTACTAATATATTTCGTACACGCAGGCAGCTATTCGACGTCTTTGTAAGTAGACAAATTTCCCAAATAGTTGGTTGAAACCTTAAAACGTTTAAACATAATTTTGGAAATTCGATCAACTCACGTCAGCGGTTCAGCTGTGCGGTCGTATAATTTACAATTGTAAGTTAAACGTAATAAATACTACAAATTCTTTAAACCCCGATAATTTATTTTGAAACACCCGGTATAATGAATTTTTACTCTTTATTTGATTTAATTCAAACGATGGTTGATTGACAAACAGACGTTTGTAAACTTCACGAAACGGTACTGTTTGAAATCCATAATGTTTGTATGATGACTCTGTGTCTTAAACAATATCCTGAAAATCTATATTGAAACAGATAATACCATAGGCCAGTGCTTGTATTGAAATGATACAGTTGGCAAACCTTTCCACAGTAATAGCTTTTTAATGTCCGTTTGATGGTAGGCTCGACGATTACGCCCCTGGCGGCGGTAGGGTGTACTCTGACCATATATTGTAAAGCAATTTAAATGCATTTAAGGTTAATCCGTGGACACGGTTTTGCTCTGTAGCGTCGTACTGTTGGAAACCAGAGCCAATTTGTATTGTTAACGACCAGTTTATTTTGTTTAAACACATCTATTTATATATAATCTACATACATATATATATATATTTATAAGGATGAGGGTTTGTAAGTAGGCCAATATCAGATTCACTTATAATGTTTTCTGTTTTAGTTTTTGTTCAGGGTTTTTAAAATTGTCCTGTTGATTCCCTTATGGTCTGAGGAACTGTTAGAGTGTAGGCAAATACACGTAAGAGTTTCAAGTAAAAAAAAAATTATTTTTACATATAGGGTATTTAAAAATACCTGAATGGCTTAATATCTCTAGTTTTAGTAGTGACAGAAACATAAAATAATTCTAACACGCAGAGGCGAGTTGAGCGAATTTACAAAACTAAGTTTATATGTTTTAGTTTTTCAACCAACTATTTCGGAAATCGGTCTACTCACTAAGGATCTGAATAGCTCGTGTAATATATACAGGGTGATTATTTTAAGTGTGCCACCATTGGTATATCAGAAGCGACAAGATTTACAGGAAACTTTAAATGGGGGACTTCACCTACTTTTTAGTGGCCATTAAAATTATGAATTTTAAATTTCGAAAATATGCCGCCATTTTCCAACATGGCGGCCAACTTTTGAATTTCTTATAGAAACCAATATTTTTATCACGGATTTGGATTTTACATGCAATTTTAAGACTTTTTATTTTGGTGTTTTTTTTTCAATAAACTTAACCTTTTAGCCGCTAGGAGCGCTGGAAATTTCAAAAACTCTTATATTTCAACAATTATTAAAGAGGCTTATTTTCAATTTACAAACACTAAAATTTAACTCAAAGTGCAATATGTTTTACAATGGAATGTTAAAAAGCTGTTGCAATTTCATAAATACTTTATTTTATACAAAAAACGTACTTAAATTAGTATTGAAAAATCACTAACGCAACCACTGTGTATTGTGTAAGAAGATGTATTTATGTGCGCACGTTTGTATTTATGAAGATGGAGGATAATAATTAATTAATTAATTATTAATTAATTCGTTTTTTGTTTTAAGTTAAAATCTATTCTGTTAAAAGTACCTAAATAGCTTACATGACAACTTTAATATTTTTACAAATTTCTTCTCCTACATCGTAAAGGTCGGGACACACAAGACCGCACAGTGCCCGCACCGCACCACGGCCTAGTGTTGGCCAACACACGGCGGGGAATAATCTAATGGAAACGTATGGAATAGGCCTAACATCACCGCACAGGGGGCGCACAGTGCCGGTGCCAGTTAAGTTTTCTTTACTTTTTCCCGTTGACGGTGCGGCCACGGTATGGATCCCGAATGACTCATCGAAGAAATTCGAAAGTTTCCCGTTAGGAGTACATAATATATAGTACTGTAAGAAACTTCTTTTGTATCATAGCAACAAAATGTTTTGGGACACAAAAAGGCAGTCAAGATGACTTAATTAATAATGACTTAAAGCAGGTTTTTAAAGTATCCTCCATCTTCATAAATACATGCGTGCGCACATAAATTTGTGTGGTTGCGCTAGCGATTTTTTAAAAGAATTGAGTACGTTTTTGTATAAAATAAAGTATTTATGAATTTGCAACAGCTTTTTAACATTCTATTGTTAAATATATTGCTCTTTGAGTTAAATTTTATTGTTTGCAAATTGAAAATAAGCCTCTTTAATAATTGTTGAAATATAAGAGTTTTTGAAATTTTCAGCGCTCCTAGCGGTTAAGTTTATTGAAAAAACACTAAGAATAAAAAAGTCTTAAAATTGCATGTAAAATCCAAAGCCGTCATAAAAATAGGAGTTTCCACAAGAAATTCGAAAGTTGGCCGCCATATTGGAAAATGGCGGCATTTTTCGAAATTTCAAATTCATATTTTTAATGACCACTAAAAAGTAGGTGAAGCCCCTCATTTAAACTTTCCTGTAAATCTTGTCGCTTCTGATATACCAATGGTGGCACATTTATAATAGTCATCCTGTATAGCAGTATTTCTTTGCACGTCAACCCTGGCTCACGCGTTGCTTCACTTCTCTCGCAGCGGACAAACTTGCTACGCGAAACTAAATTATAGTATATTTATAATAATTCATATATATACCTTATTGCTAAGCGAGTTTGCATCCCGGCCTTGGAACAGAAGCTATCTCACGGGAAAATTCCCTCGTGTACTGGAACTGGGTTTTTTTACGGTATTTTACGTATTGATAGATTTTGGGGGAACCTGACAGGCTATAAGGTCATGTGAAAAAACAAAATGTGCAGAATAATTTCCTATATTTATTTTTTTAGTAAACCCCAAAAACGTTCCACTCTACACTCGATTCCACGTTCACCGTGCAGTACAGGTCTTTCGGGAGAATAGACATGCTACTACCATTACAGCGAACATCACGTTTATTCTCTTGCGGGTTGCGTCAACTGACCGAGCGTAGCATGGGAGTTGATGTTTTTAGTTGGCTATTATCGCTGAGACTGTCGTAATGATAACAATATGGCTTATGGGCGCTCTGTACTGCACGGTGAACGTGAAATCGGGTGTAGTACAAAACGTTTCAAAAATTATTACTTGGTAGGTACACACGAAAACTAAAGTGTGTACCAAATTTGGACCAAGTCGGACGTAAAATGCGGCCATTTTAGTGTGAACACATATATACATAGATAAAATAAAATCTGAACACAAAAACTCTCAACGAATTCGTTTACTAACTTCAAACGCGTTTCAACAACAATGTCGCCGTCCTCAATGATGCTACAGTAACCAAACTATAACTCAACCCAAACTATAATACGGTTTGAAGTTACTAAACGTATTTGTTGTGAGATTTTGTGTTCAGGTTTTTTTTTATCTAGTTACTTTCTCTCAAGTCAAGCTCAATAGTTATTTATTTACATATACATACACAATTTTTAATGACACCCCAAAACGTGTTCTGGGGACCATGAACAGTCATTTACTACTCCCGATGTTAGGTCTCAACATAAGATTCACTACAAGAGTCCTATAAAAATTGGGTAATAAACGGTATTTTGTAGATATTGATACAAAGTTTGGTAACGCTTTGTTATGATAGGTTTTCAAATGTAGATTATATTTTGTTATTTTTTTGCACGTTCAATTTAATAAAGGCCTATTGTAATTACTAAAAAGGCATTACACTAAAATATAATCCTTATAATTGTACACAATTACCTAGTTAAAAATCCGCACTGCGTAGTTAGATAGGCTTGTATAAAGTTTGTTGTTTTAAAATAATTTTTTTAAAAATAATTAATTGTTTATGATGTATTAATCTGCCTGTGATTTTTCAAGGTTCTCACTAGTATAATATATAAAGTAAAAGACACACAGATAAAATACACGAAACTGAATGGGCTTGTGAACCTGTGACTGTAAATAAATCAAGAGAAGGAACGCAGTCACTGTAATGTTGTAAAAGTAAACAAGGAGGGGAAATAATCACAAGTAAACACCGTGCGTATTGCAGAGGGTGGGTGGGGGGGGGGAAATGAATGGACACTGAAAGGATGGTCTGTCCTTAAGATAATTAACTTTCCTCTCTTGTCTATAAAGCTGAGATCATAAACTCATTAAATGAGGCTTTATTAGTTCAATCTTTCATGTCGTGTCCACTCATTTATTCCCTTTGTGGACAGTGTTTAGCGTAAGGGATATTCGAATTATTTAACGCTCTGCTTCAAAGTCGTAAAATTTACGAATAGCCTTTAAGAGTAAGTTAATCTTACATACATTTATTTGCCATTTGCAGTTTTTATGAAAAAATTACCAGCCTTGACTCGTTTTCGACCTCGTAAATTAGCGAAATTATGATGTTTAATTTCCTTATAAATCAGTCTTTTTTGTTAATTAAATTTAAATTTACTAACGAACGAAAAGACTGAAAACGACAAGAAAATATGTTTAGTATTTTCCTTGTTTTAGATTCCATCAAAATTTATGCATGGAAAAAGTAAATGTTTGCATTATTTATGTCATATTATGTATTTGATTATGAATGATTCAATTCATTCACTTTCAATAGTTTTATGTACATTATAAAATTTCTTCTACGAATGTATAAAGAAGTAAAATAAGTAATCCGATCACGCACCTGAACCGCTGACGTGAGTTGAGCGAATTTACCAAATTTAATTTATATTTTAGGGTTTCAACCTATAATTTCGAAAATTGGCCTACTCACGAATTCCTTCTATAGATGCTTGCGTGTACGAAATATATTAGTAGACTATTTTTGCACCTCAGCCTCCAGCCCCGGCTCACGCGCTGCTTCGGTACGCTCGCGAGTTTGCGGCCTCGGATTATGGACTATTTCGCGTCCATTCACATTGGCCATCGGTCTCGGATCGGCAGTGCCCCGTGGTAAAATCCGCGACGTGGATATGACACGGGTACTTTTACGGTGTTTTAAGGGGAGGCGGACCCTCAAAAAATTAATTTTTATCGATTTTATTTTTTTATTTTTTTATTAAAATTTAGTTTATTCTGAACACAGTGATATATAATACTTGTCATTTTGAAGTATATTTAGCTAGGATAAAAATTTTTAAAATAAAGCTTACACTGACTTTTTAGTTCCCGTCGCGCACCACTTTCTAATGTGCTGTTATATATTTGACTATTGATTCTAGAAGCTGTGATTTCGTTTTCCGAGGTTGGCAGTAACTGCTGTTGCATCTACAGCTGTAATATTTTTCTGTTTTGGGTTTTGTTTACTGTTCCGTGTTTCTTATTGTCGTTTTCACGTTTTGTGGTTAGACAGATTGATTTCGAAATACAGAAGCGAATTGAGTTTGTTTTGTGATCTGTGTAATAAATTAGTGATTAAAATGCCTCGTTCATTGAAATTGACAAAGAAAAGGAAAGGAATAGGTAGTAGGAAGAGTGTAGTAAGTAGTACTAGTGAAGGAAGTGATGCTGGTTTTGAGGTTACAGGTACACCTAGTCATAGGCCTACTCCTAAAAATCTACAGCAGAAAAAGGGCCAATCAAGCTCATCCAAGAAAATCAAAGTAGATAAGTACAAATGTTTTATGAATGATGATAGCTATGAAAATGAAATTGTAAATATGAACATTTTATCAGAACAACTTTAAAATTCATCCCTTTGCAAAGAGTGCAAACAAAACGGTTTGCAAATAAGAGCTACAAAACATTTTGGCCTGGCATTTGAAATGGAGATATTTTGTTCTCATTGTACATATAAAAATAGATTTAGCAGTTCTGTGACTGTGGCTACTTCAGACAAAAACAAACTGTTTGACATAAACATTAGATTGGTTTATGGTTTGAGGTCAGTCGGCAAAGGTATGGCTGCGGGAAGAATGTTGTGCGGTGTTATGAACCTTCCGCAACCTCCAGCCAAGGTTTTACCTTATAATAAGTTATTAAAAAGTAAGGCTGAGCTAGTTTTGAATGAGTCAATGCAAAATGCAGTTGAGGAAGCAGTTGAGGAGAACAAAATCCTAGTTGACGATAGTTCTGAGGGAAACAAGCGGGATCTAAAGGCCGGCTTCGACGGCACTTGGCAACGCCGTGGTTTTAGTTCCCTAAATGGGATTGTGACCTGTACGTCAGTTGACACTGGCAAAGTGATTGATGTAGAGGTGCTGTCAAAGTTTTGTACTTGTATGGACAAAGAAAAACATGAGGAACCGTGTTCAGCAAATTACCAGGGCTCAAGTGGCGGAATGGAAGCAGCCGGAGCTCTCAAAATATTCCGCAGATCAATAGAAAAGTACAATGTGAGATACACAGAGTACTTAGGAGATGGTGACACCAATAGTTTCAAAACTATCTTAGATAGCAAACCATATGGCAATGATGTATCAATTAGTAAATTAGAATGTATAGGCCATATACAAAAGCGCATGGGTGCCAGACTGAGGAACTTGAAGAAAAAGTCAAAGGGAACAAAATTGTCCGACGGCCTGCCTTTAGGAGGAAGAAATAGACTTACTGATGGCCTAATTGATGAACTTCAGACCTATTATGGCAATGCTATAAGGCAAAATGTAGATAGTCTGCAAAATATGAAATTAGCTGTCTGGGCCACCTATTTTCATAAGTTATCCACCGACGCCAAACCTCAGCACGGTTTATGCCCAAAAGGAGAACATAGCTGGTGCAAATATAATAAGGCCATAGCACTAAAAACAAACTATTCTCATAAAAGAAGCATACCAGAGCCTATAATGCTAGCCATAAAGCCAACATTTCAAGCACTAGCCAACCCAGAACTTCTTCGTAAGTGTTTGCATGGCAAAACCCAGAACTCCAACGAGAGTGTAAATAATGTAATATGGTCAAGAGTGCCCAAAAAGAGTTTTGTCACTATCACCACCCTTGCACTGGGGGCCTATGATGCCATTGCATCCTTCAATGATGGCAACATAACCAAATGTAACATTTTAAAATCAGTAGGCATTGAGCCATGCAAAAGAACTGTCGATGCGATGAAAGTATTGGACTACGAGAGAGTGCGACGAGCGAACACCGCCATCAATGACTACCAAAGAAAAGCCAGGAGAGAAGTGAGGAATCTAAAAAGAAGATTAGAAGAAAACTTTGATGAAGAGGAGCCACCTGCATATGACCCAGGAATGCACTAGGCCTAACAGTAAGTAAAATATACCTAGTCCTACAAATATATTTTTGGCTAACTTTGATTTTGTTGCCGTGGAAATGGAAAAAATACTAAAGAATACCAAAATATAGGATGTGGTAAGTGTTAGTATGCTTTGATATAAATTTATAAAATTTTAACACCAAGTATGTGTATGGTTTTATCATAGAGCAGTATAATTTTTGTCGTCTGGCTATAATGTTGACCGGTAACAGGCCCAAAATATTGGTAAATAGCTTGTTATAGGCCATAATATATAATATATATCTAATTAAAACTAGCCTACTCTATCAAATTTGTCTTACCCTAAAGTATAGAAAGCTTAAAATAATAAATCATCCCCATAAAAAAACAGTAACATACAAAACAAAACATTTTCCTTAGTTTTCCGCGTTTTTCCGAAAGTTCGGATTTTTACAACTTTTTGAACTTTGTGTTCCTTTTTCTCAGAAACTACTGGGCTGATTGTTATGAAATTTTTTGACAGTGTTTACTAGGTTGTTATACACACACTGAGTTTTTTGTAGACATAAACCACATCAATAAAGTACTTTTAAAAAAAATTAAAAAATTAAAAAATTAAATTTTTAACAGTCATTTTGTAAAAAAATTTTAAAAACAAAGTTTTATGGTACAAATGGCTGGAAAAAACTGAGTGTATGTCCAAAGGCCTATTTAAGGTTGGTGAAAAATTTCAGGATGATTGGTGAAGTAGTTTCTGAGAAAAAAGAACATATGTTAACATGGCGTCTTATGGAGCGTCCGCCTCCCCAAAAAAATGTTACCTCGAAATGTTTTGATCGATTTCGGGGTAACCAGACGTGTTGTAAGCTCGAGTAGAGAAACCAAATTTGCAGGAGTAATCTAATTTTGTTTTCATAGGTAAACCCCGAAAGAGTTTAATTCTAGTACGAAAAATCTAAAAAATATTTTACTTCCGTTCCAAAAACGTGCTTCCGGTTGTTGGATTTCGTTAGTTAATGACCTTTTGCTAGCATCTTAGAAAACCAACGTGTGTACTAAATTTGGACCAAATCGGAGTTAAAATGCGGCAGTCTCAACTCTTGAATACACACATATAGGCTACACATGACACCCTAAAACATTTTCTGGGAACCATGATCGGTGCTCATTGATCACTTTTGACCTCAGACCTTACCAAAAGAGTCACTGCAATAGCTTATCGTTCTATTGTTTTTTTAATCATTTATTCCCTTAAATAATACACAAATTACATTTATATATATATTATACTAAGGAACAAAAAATGCCTACATGGGGCAAAGCCTGTGAGTGGGCACAAGTCGCTCAATATGCACACAATGAGGATTAAACTAAACAGTTAAAAGGATTGCATTAAAAATTATCATGTCGAGTTGTGTTAATCTACTAACTTAGGTTTTATAATAAAGTTATCCCTGCCAAACTAACATAAAACAAGATGTTATAATTTATGTTGAAGCTTAAATATTTGCTAAGTAATTCGATAGTAATAAAAACTTGCACATGAATGATTTTATTTAATTTAATGACTATTCACAATGGTTTTACAAATATTTGAATTATTTCTCACCCGGTCAAGATTTGTGTTGCTTTGCGAATCCTGAGCAGGCAGCTAGAACAGAACGTACAAAATAAACCGAAGCATTTCACAGGGAAATAGCGCACTAACTTCATTCGAGGAATTCCACAGAATTATCCAAAGATCCAAGTGCTTTCTGTTGTAGAAATGGCAATAGCATTACATAGTTTGGCGTTATGTTATGTATAGGTCATAGTTCACTTTATAGAACAATGGGTTAAATTAATTGGGGGCGTTATATTGAAACATTCTTTTAATGGCAGAACTTGGGATTGAAATTAATAGATTAAATTATTTAATCTACAGAGTTATTACTGAGTTGTGAGGAAATAAAAAATAATTTCAATTTTTTTTGTAAATATTACATTAAACTTCAGTTATCTTTCATAAATGGTAAAACGTTTAACTAGGAGTATAGCTGATGAAAGTAACAAGCTTCAATATCAAAACGCAATATTTTAGGTTAGGTCTAGCCTGGAAAATTGGTTTATACCTAAAATGTTTTAACTGATGATAGAGTTATTTTAAGCAAGGACGCTTTAAGAAATTAATGGTAATTTTACATTAATACAACGATTCGATCACGAGGCTGAATTTCCAAAATTATATTATTTGTCTGTTTTAAGGTTTCAACAAACCGTTTGTGAAATTTGTCTACTCACGAAGGAGCTGAATGTATTGGTAGAATTTGTTTGCAACTCAGCTTACAACCTCGGCTCACGCATGATTCGTTACTCTCCCAGCTAAAAAAACTTGCACCTCGTTTTTGCGACGTCGGATTATGAACTGCGTTTTGAGAGTTTGCAACCCAACCTTACGGCGTCGGATTAAGGACGGCTTCGGTCCAAATTGTTTAAACTGTTATTGTGCAAAATCAATCGTTAGCGCGTGTACTATCCATTTCATTGAAGGTGAAAGAGAGCCTATCATTATCGGACGCCGATATAACACTGATATGACAAAGACGGGACGAAGATAGGACGCCGATATAACACCGATATGACAAAGATGGG
>JAGFPH010003812.1:92026-109020 GCA_018207615.1 Philaenus spumarius
ATAGGACGCCGATATAACACCGATATGACAAAGATGGGACGAAGATAGGACGAAGATAGGACGAAGATATAACGCCGATATGACGCCGATATAACACAGATTTAAATGACAGCGTCCCGATTACTTTTGCAGCAAGTGTGTGCCGAGTCTTAGTAAAAGTAAACACCACTTTTTGACACAAATCCGAAACTTTTTCTACTCCACTTGGGCATTTATTTAGCATTTTTTCTGTCGTATGAACAACATTGTTTATGAAAATTTCCTATTGGATAAATATGTTCGCTGCCGTATTCATCTATAAAAGTTTGAACAGGCGCGGTCACTTCCCCGCCGCTTTCTAGTTCCCTCACCAACTCTACTAGACTCCAACCTATGGCTCCCGCGTGCTCGGAACTACTTTTTACGAAAATCTGAAATTTACGTTTTGAAACGCACGATCAATACTTTCAGAATACTTTTGAAAAATATAATCCGCGGTTCATCTATATGCATTTTGCTAGATAACGCCCTAAATGGTTTAAACAGTTATTATGCATACAAAATCAAAATATCCAACAAGACCCATCTTGTAGGTGGTTAATTTACATGCAATTAACCGTCATTTTACATAAAGCCAATACTTTAACTATTAAAATCTTGAAGTTATAATTTTTTCAATAAAATTAAATTTTCCATGGTTTGTAAGATTTTTCTCAGTGAAAAATGCACGGATCAAGATTTACAAAATCAAATTTTAAAGGTGTTGTAATTTCCTACAACTTCTACATCGAAAGTAAAGCGTTTTATCCAATGATTTACAAAATATAAGATAAAACAAAAAACTTGTACATTTTTTCAAGGTTTTTATTGCTTCAATAATTCCACAATAATAAATCATTGTTTCCGAAGGTCATTGCTTACATTTTAGAATTTCCTACTAAATTGTAAGGATAAAATAGATGACAAGCAAAAAAGTGGTGTTTATAAACTGACAGTAACATTTGTAATGCAGGTACGACCAAACTATGGTAGTTTTAAATGTAGGTTAGGTGAACACGAAAGAAGTTTGCGGTTGGGTTATAATGACTCTAGTTTTTCTAATCGTTTAAAACTCATTTAGTGTCAGATTTGTTTAACAATGTTAATTTTAGGATTTTCCGTGTAAATGAAAAAATTAGGAAATTAAATGAATTAGTAATGTCAGAAATTAAGAGATTATTTTGTAAAGACCTTGAACTAAATTATCTGGTAGAATTCATGTCAAACCCGAGTCTTCCCTATGAAAAAAGGTCTCCCACGCCTAACCACAGCTTTTTCTTTTGCATTTGTTTGTCAACCAAGTAACTGTTCTCTGTTGTAATATTTATCTATGTCTGTTTTCTATATTTTCCTTAGTCTGTGTTATGCTGCATTGTCAATGCCGTCACTGACGAAACCATGGTTGGCAACACTTAATAAATACGGTATTTTACAATTTACAAAAAAATGGTTTGTTGGTTTTTTCATCTAAGAACTAATCCTCAAGTCAAAGCACAATCGTTTGCTTTAGATAACAAAAACTGCCATTTTGTTGCTCTAACGACCGGTCTACTAGTATTTTACTACTTATTTAAGTCCAAGTCACGTCAGTTTTTACTATCTGAAATATAGAATGTTTTTGTAAAGGGCTTATAAACGAGAACGTTATCAGGACCTACTGATAATCAGTGATTTTATACAACAGTTTAATATATTTTGAACAAATTGCGTTTCTTTGAAAACAATATTACCAAATTAAAGTATTTTGTTTGCTCCATAATGTTTACAAAAGAAACAATTTCACAAATCTATCGGAATGTGATACGCGTTAAAGTCTCATTCTCTTAATATTTTCAACATTGCAAAGACTAAAACGTTGGAATTTCATTAGGGGATTTAACGCTTGAATGGTTGGTAATACTGAGCGCTTTTTAACCATGGATAAACAATTTACTGGTGTTTTCTTCCAGCGTATTGTCTATAACTGGTGAGATCATAAGTACAGTCTGTGTCAAATGCACGGTACAGTCGGGTTGTATTTTTTAATTGAGATGTCGAATTTTTTTTTGAAAATTCTTATTGTAACATTTTTTGTCTTAGTCCAGTCTCGTTGTCAAAAAAGGTAGAAAATAGACATATCCTTTAAACAGCAACTTTATTAAACTGGAAGATTTTGTTGTGAAGATTAAAAAAAACACGCGGTTATAAATATAAGAAAGTTTTAACGTAAAAATACAAAAATTTAGCTTCAAATAACAATTATTTGGGTGAAAATATCTCCGAAATTCCTTAAAATGTTTATCAATAACTATAAAAGAGTATTGGAAACTTACTGTACTACATTACACTTTTACCATCCCTCCTACCACCCCATCTAAACAAATTTCTAATGGACACATATGGTTTGTGATACATAAAACTAAGGCGCTTTAAAACCCATATATTTCTGATATGTTTGTGTTTGCCTCAAGTTCTTTAACGAAATAGAAATCAATAACAGTTTAAACTTCCCATATATAATTACCTCCAAAGTTAATACGAAACTCGCATTCAAAATCTTCAGAAAACCCACCCAAACCGATCATACCATACACGCCTCATCTAACTACCCTCATAACCATAAAGTATCAACCTACAATAACCTTATACACAGAGCTCTAAACGTCACCATGAGCAGACCCGACTTTGATCAAGAAATAAAAATAATAAAACATAATATAGCGATTTCGAGCGGATATGGTGATACAACTGTAAACCAAATTGTAAAAAGAAAACACAATAACAAAAATAGTACAGAATAAACTAAAGTACATAAGTATTGATTACCACGGATTAATGGATAACGCCGCATAAAGAATATTCCACAAACAGGGATACACACTGGCTTATAAGACCAATAATAATTTTTAAAAAAATTGGGTCTGCGTCGGACCAGACGGTCTTCTTTGGCCATTCGTATATTCGCACAGTTTCCTATAGTTTTTGAAAAAAAAAATTCCCAGCCGGGGATCGAACCAGGGAATCTAGCGTGGAAGTCGAGTGTGTTAACCACTCACCCACCGAGACTCTTGAGGTATCTCTTGTAGAGAAAAGGTATAAAATGGCACTTTCCGGATTTTACTCCTAACGCGTGACGCGGTTTCTCGACCGACACCCCATCCCGATTACAACGGGCGCAAAGAAGTATAACTTCAAAAAGTACTCAGACCAAAGCCCAATGTAGACTGCCTATATAATGGCAGTGGAATTTATAATCTAACTTGTGACGACTGCAATATGCACTATATAGGACAGACGGGACGTGCATTTAAAACTCGGTTCAAAGAACAACTCCCGAGCAACAAATCGAACACTATCAATTCCAAATACGCTGAACACATTTTTGAAACAGGGCATTCTTACAAAAATATATAGAATATATATATGACATGGAAATATTGTGTAAAACTTCCAAAGGACCAAAAATGAACGTCCTCGAGGAATTTTATATATACAAGGCCATTATAGCAGACCCGACGTCGCTGTTCAATGAAAAAACGCACTTTCAGTCTAATACAATCTTTGACATTATTATCAGATCTGAAAATATCCCTTCCACAACTCTTCATCGCTAACCAAGATAACCAAGATTAGTAATGACGCAAGGACAGACCGACTTGCGGCTTTCCTAAACAATTCCCATGAACTGTACCGAATATATATATATATGTATTTTTTTAAATGTGTTAAGTGTTTGTAGTAATTGACGAGCATTTTATAAATGCTATTTTTCTTAAGGAATTATTGTGATTCGACAATGCTTGAACAATAGGTGAAACGTGCGTCGTCAAATAAAAGGTGGCCAAAGAAAGGAATGCGAGCAGTAAACGTAATCTAAGGCATTTATAAAAACCATATATTTCTGTGTTAAGAAAATTAAGATCAGTTAACGCACTAGTTCGCTACACTCAAAAATGTTTTTTTTTTATAAGTTACTGTTATAATTTTACATCCTTATATATAATACATGAAATAAGGGGGAAAACAACTCCTCCCTTATTTCTGGATTAAATTTAATGTTTGAGTTGTCAAAAAATTTGTCTCATTTCGAAGTTTTGCAATAAGGTTTTAGATGTCAAAAATTCTTATTGCTAATGGCGTGAGCTAATCTCAAAGTTTGGGTTTTCCCCACAATATTAACATAGAACGAATTTAAAAAAAAACATTTCTATACAAAACATCTGTTTATAATAAGAAACAAACTAATCCACCTGCTTTCGTGGATGTAAATAATTATGTTTATAGTAATAATAATACTAATAATGTTTTAAATAATAATTTAAAAACCATTTCTTTACAAAACAGGTACTTACATTCATTACCATAGCGACCAGTTGAATAAAATAACAGATAAAACAATTGATTCGGATATCCAGCTTTTAGTACACAACAATATTTTAAGTTAGGCCTATATTGAACCAACACATGTTTCAACACACACAAATCTATAAAAACTTGCGTTAAGGAATTTAAAAATAAGAAAAACTATGTTACATCCTAATTCAAAATAAGACATATAGTAGGCCTATTTTTGATAATACACGGTAATTGATAGTGAGTAACGTTTTGGTTAGGTTTTTGATAAAGTGTACACCTGAGCCTGAAGGTTCCATCGGAGGTTGGTGTGCGGAGCACGCATGTGTCTCCCCTAGTTATTTAAAATACGGAAAAAGTTATTCAAAATCTGTTCTTGAGACAGTTTATAAGAACATTTAAAAATCCCTCTAACACCTCGTATCACCTCATGTCAACAATTTATAATAAATTTGCGATACATTAAATTAAAACCATTTCAATAACGTGGATTTAGAAAATTTCCTAAATAATTTTTTCCAGGTTCCACTTGATGGCGAATAACTGGCCCAAGATCAGATTTTTTATATTTCTTTCCATTAAAAAAAAAAAAATTATAAAGGTGGAAGATTGTTTCAAATCGGCCCTGTATGTGACACGCAAAGGGGTAATTACTGAAACCTAAATGCGCTCTACCAGGCTTAGAGTATTTTAGATTTAATTACAATATAATATCGGTTGGTTTATCGTTACTGTTTTCGTCCTAATATATTTTTAATGTACATTTGATTCATGCGGGATAGCAGGGGAGGCTTTAAACAATCAAAACAAATTTAGGTTTAATTCCCTAACCCCTTCAATTTTCTTGCTCTCCCCCTCTAAGATTCACGGACACTGGTGACTCGTTGACTAATCTCTTAACTCGGATTGAGTAAAACTTTAGAAATAACAATACAAACAGAGTTTGAAATAAAGGAGTAATTTACTTACACACTAAATGTATCTTTCTATAGTATTGTAGAACACTAGTTGGCTCTGCGCCTGATCGCTTCGCTCACCTACCCCTTTGGGGACTCTTGAAGAAAATGGAAACAATAACAGTATTGTATACTATGATATTTTTACAGAAATAACGATTGGTTAGGACAGAGGCACTTATCCTAACGCATGCGCAATAGGGTCAGGTTTTGGAGTGAATGCCAGGATGTTTTTATATAATGGAGAGATATGAACCTAACCTAAAAACGAGGTTGGTTGTAATATTTAAATAATCAATAATCCATGCCAACTAAAGGAAACAATATATTACGTAACACCACATGTTTGACTTTTTGTTTGTGTTTGCTTTTACCTAATTTAAAAAATCGTTAATTGTGAAGATAATTACCTGCATCTTAATTTGCTATGGTAACAAAATGTAAATGCTTGAAATAAAGATATTTTTGTTCAATATAGGCCTAACAAAGCTTTTGAATTAAACTATAATACAGTAAGCATTTTCGTTGATTTTTTTGTTTGCTTTTTTGTTAACCTAACCTAAAAATACTGTTGGCTGTGAAGAACAATTCTAAATTTTTGAAGTTGGCTGTATTGTTTTCACCACCGAATTTATCTATTTTAAAGTTTTAAAATTCAAATTTTTTAAAATTCTTTCTTATTGTGCGTGTATGATCCTGTAAGAATATACTGTTATATTTTCGCATTTTTATCTTAAGTTCTTTTTGCCCCACGTTTATTCTGTATCAGTCAGTCAGTCATTCAATCAGGACAAAGCCTCTTGTATTATACATAGAGAACATTAACGATTTATAACTCTACCTACACTCGATTCCACGTTCATCGTGCAGTACAGGTCTTACGGGAGAATAGACATGCTACTACCATTACAGAGAACATAACGTTTCTTGTCATGCGGGTTGCGTCAACTGACCGAGCGTAGCATGGGAGTAGATGTTTTTTAGTTGGCAATCGCCGAGACTGTCGTAAGGATAACATGGCTTATGGGCGCTCTGTACTTCACGGTGAACGTGGAATCGGGTGTAAGTAGGAGATGATTAGAATTATAAAGTGTGCAAGTATATTATTGAATAGTAATAGTTGGACAATCTTAAAAGTAACTAATTTAGATATTTCTCAGGTTTGTATATAATCTGTTTTAAAATATTTTGTTTCCAAATACTGGAAATCAAACTTACGTAAAAATGTTTTTGAAACAGTTTATTATGCTGGATAGGAAGGTTTGTTCATCATAAAGCTACTAATTGTAACTACGCATGATACAATTATAATTATTGGTGAATTTCCATAGGAAAGATGAGCTATTACAGTGACTCGTATGGTGAGACCAAAGATCGGGAGAGGTCAATGAGCACCGATCATGGTCAAGAGAACACGTTTTGGGTTGTAATTAAACAGTATATATATATATATATATATATATATGTGTGTGTGTGTGTAGGTGTGTGTGAGTATATACGTGTTTTCATTTTAAAGACCGCATTTTACGTGCGATTTGTGCCAATTTTGGTACACACGTTGACTTTCTGAGTAGCTGGAAAAAATTAAAAAACCGGACGTTCGTTTTTGACAGGAAGTAAATGTTTTTTCCGTACAAGAATGACATTTATTTTTGGGTTCTATACAAAAAATAATTATAGGCGATTATTCTGCTCATTTTGTTTAATTACACGACCTTATAACCCTTCCCCCAAAATCGATAAAAACATAAAATACCAAAATAGTACCCGTTTCAAATCGACGTGGGGGATTTTACAGTGGGGGAAGCTTCTGATCCCAGGCCGAGTTTGCCCTCTGCGAGAGAATTGAAACAGTGTATAATCCAGGCCACTAGGTTGAAGTACAAACTCGCAAAGCTAGTTTATCTTCGAAGCAGCGCGTGAGCCAAGGTTGAGGCTGAGGTGCAAACAGTCTACTAATATACTCGTATTTTGTACACGTAGGCAGCTATTCAGCCCTTTCATTACTAGACCAATTTTTAAAATAGTTGGTTGAGACCCTGTAACATATAAACTTAATTGAATTATTATTTTAAACCCGATTCTCTTCTTTCTTGAGCAAACACCATTCATTATAACTTGTTTTAAAACCTCCCCCAATTTCAAATTATCTAACATGTAATTATGTCATGTTTGACACTATATCCTTGCAACTTTATTTTTCTATAAGAATACAGAATATAACAGCTTATCTAAGTATTTTTCAGTTGGCTTGGCAGATTGTTCAATAAAGAAATATCGACGATCAGAAGCAGCGATGAGAAGCTAAACATAAACGATAAAACTATATTCTCATAGTTAATACTTTTTAACTTTAAAGTTGAGCTAAGTGTTTCGGTGGTTTTATTTGTTTAAAATATTAGTTTCAAGAGGTTCAATTCTTTCTGCTCAGTGCTTTTCTTACTTAGAGAATCCCGCTCAGATATATTAATAATAGAACTTGGAAAGTCAACTTTTATTGTTACGACCAGACTAGAAACGCCGGATCAACTTCACTGGTGACATTCTACAGAACTATCCAAAGATCTGAGAACTTTCTATTGTAGAAGTGACAATAGACTTGCATAGTTGTGTGTCCAGTTTTATGTCCAGTGGATGCATTGAGGCTAGAAATAACATAGTGCCTAGGCAACTAATTAATTTATGAAACATTTCACTTTACCAGGACATACTATATTACCCTTTTACATTGAGAGATATAACTATTGATACTGCACCGTACATTTCAACATTAATTTCAATACGCACAAAAAAAAAACATACATTTAAAAAGTAAGAACTCAGAAATGTAGAACTTCTATCAAAGCAAAAATATTAATAATCATCCTATTGATTACATTAAATCTTACACATTTTAAAATAGTTTAACTTCATACTTTCGGTTTCCCGCGAAGCATTCTCAATAATAAAAGGTGCGTGTACACTGGCGCGATGCGGTGTTATAGTGGTCGTCCGCTAAGTCGTTAGAGATGAACGGCACGACGCGGAAAAAAACCGCTCTTAAACAAAATTTATTTAAGATTAAATAATAATTTTATTTAGAACCATATTTCTTAAAAACTGTATGAGCTATAACAACTTAATATGGTTTATTATTGGACATTTGGCAATAACTAGTTAATTTAAGTATTAAATTGAAAAATTAGAAGAGCAATGAATTATTTTTCTATGAAAATAAACGGTACCAGATAACTGCCACATACTTTCTCCCAGTTGAAACTTTATACCTTTAAAAAGTAGCATAGGAGGTGGTTATTTAGAATTGAAAAAGTAGGACATACCATGGAAAATATTAGATGCATGTAACATACATCCATATTATATTACAATTAAATTTATTCGATCGATTTCGAACAAATTTGCACCAAACATGTCAATTAGAACTGTATAGATGCACGAAAAAAGGGTTTGAAAAATGTTTGCCCGTTTTTGGCCAAAAACCCCTAAAACTCTGTTATTATTATTATTACCTAAACGAGAATTTTTAGAAAGATGCGGTTTTTGCACATGGTAGGGTATATTAAGGGCTACAAATATCCCAAATTTTATCAAAATCGTTAGAGAAATTTTAAATAATTTTATATTTTTCCCGATTTTTGGCCATTTTTGTGGAGTAAAACCCCTTAAAAATCAAAATATTGAAAAAATGAAAAAAATACCTGGAGATTTTCCAGAACTTAACCTACATACAAAATTTAATCAAAATTGGACCGTTGGTATGGTTTCCAGCTCTGTGCACATCCTAACAGACACACAGACACACAGACACACAGACACACGGACAGACATCACCAAAAAGCCACTTTTTTGGGTTCAGGGAGCACCAAAACAAATAATTCCACTAAAAATATTTTTGGGTTCAGGGAGCATCACCACATATAATTCCACTAAAAAATTTTTTGGGGTTCTGGGAGCACCAAAACAGATAATTCCACTAAAAATTCAAATTCGAAAATTTGGACGAAAACAATACTTTTTCCATATACTACGTGTAGGGGGGAGAAAGTATAAGGAGATTCATTAAAATTCTAAACTAGAAATTTCGTCCATTAGGGCTAGCGCCCTTTAAAATATTTTTCCTGTAGCTACTACTTTAAGAGGTCTTTTCTGTCTCTTAATAGGGTAGAAACTTATCATCCGGGGGCGGAAAAGTGTCGCTATAAAAGCATTGGGTTTACTTTGTTGGCTGTAAACGCCTTTCATATGAGCATTTTTCCTCCAGCTAAACCAGCTGCTGAACACTGAAATCAATGAAATGCCGTGTGTATTTTTTCATAACCTCAATTATTTTTGTAAATTCGAATGTTAATGTTTCAATAAAGTTTCTTCCATTGTAAAATGGAAATTATTTGATAAAACTGTAGTTGAAGGAAAACAGTTGTGTGGCTTACGGGAAAGAAGTATCTTAGTCGCCCACAAGAAAATTACCACCCTCTCTGCGCTCGTGCGGTAACATTTCCTTTAAGGGATACTTTCCTCAATAACACAAATAACTTTTACTTTTCATACTTTCAGTTTTCTTAGTATTCTCGATAATCAATACAGTTATATTGGTTAGATTTGTTTTGTCAATTTGTACTTTCCCTTTTGCTAAGAGGGGATTTATATATTATCTGGTTTTTATAACTCTCAATATTGGCTGTAGTTAATAATTTAGAATGCAATTTAACTATAGATTAAGGTCAACCGTAAGTATTGTTAAAAATACAGTTATTACTAATTAGAGTTTAACAAAGCTTTATAACTTGAACACAACATCTCACAACGCGTTTCAATGACAGTGTCGCCATCTTCAGTATCGCACGAGCTACATTAACAGCTCCACTCTTGTAGTTTGATTATTGTAACTCGTGCAGCACTGAAGATGGCGACACAGTCGTTGAAACGTATTTTGAGTTAGTGAACGTTTTATTTGTGAGAGTTTTTCAAGTGATATTTTATCATGTTATCTTCTCACAATATGTCAAGTTCAATATTATTTATAAGCTTTAGAACTATTTGGATGATCGACACAATGGCACTCAAGTTTAGATACATAATACGTCACTTCTTTAAATAATATATTAGTAAATTCTCTTTAAGACTAAACCATTTTCATCATACAAAGGAAATTAACAATCGGACATGACAAGGACGAACTTAGTAATACAGCCTCATTTAATGAGTATATGATCTCAGCTTTCTTGTAAAGGGTGGTAGTTAATCTTGGGAAGGAATCACGCTTTTAGTGGCTATTCACGTATTCCCACCCCTTCCTGAAATTATTTTCTGCCTAGTTTACCCCTTTTTGTAAGACCGAGATTTCCTTCTGTATTTATTTGATTTTTTCCTTTTTACGTTTAACTATATCAAGCCTAATCAATTCGTTACTGTTTTATTTATAATTTGTTCTTCAGATGGATCGGACTGCTGCTTGCCTCTGTATTTATACAAAAATATACAAATATTCCGAACCGACATCGCACTAGTAGTTAAGGCTCGGAAGAAACTGACTCAATTTTGAATTGAGTCAGATAACAGCATGGTAAACGCGTAACAAGATCACTGGAGTAATAATGATCAGACAATTATTCTGAACGTGTAATTTAAAAGGTTAGAACAGTCCGAATGTGAATATTATTTAGTTTTTTTAATTAGTTTTTTAACTTAACTCAAAATAAAATTTTTTCAATTTTGTCTTATTCATTAATACAAATATCAAAACATCTGGTGTGCACATCACACAACTTTCCTTACCAAAATAGATGCTATGATATTTATATCATTTTATAATTCTTCAAAACCAACAGCTTTTTCTAGGTTAGAACTTCAAATGCGGTACTAACTTCAAAACGGTTAATCCCACGGACCTGATTTTGGTCTCAATCGATTTCTAACCTCACAAAATGTCAAATTTGATACCAAATACGGCTAGTTTAAAAAAAGACATTTTTACCAAAAAAATTTTGAAAAAATGGAAAAAGTTGAGTGGGGTATCGTTTTTGACATTATTTTGGACGCTGAATCGAATGAGGCCATTTTCAATTCGATAGGACCAGCCATTTCATAGATAAAAACAAAATAACTTGGTTTTTGTAATAACTTTTTTCAACGAATTTTTAACGGTCTTTCGCGTACATAGGGTGTTAAGGGGGTCGGAGTAGAGTATGTTAGCAAAGTTTAATCAAAATCGTTAGAGGGAATTTGGAGTAAATACCAAAAATGTGCTAAAATCTTCTCCCACGGTAAGACACCACCTCCGATTTGCTTCAAATTTACATGGGTTTAATTGTTTACATGTTTGAAGATATCCTGTAAATTTCAGTTCGATCAGTCCAGCCGTTTGCCCTGTGCTCTCCGGACACACACACACACACACACACACACACACACAGACACACAGACACACAGACAGACCAATTGCCAAAAATGCATTTTTTGGACTCAGGGGGCCTTGAAACGTAAAGATATTATGAAAACTCGACATCGAATTTTTGGGTCGATCACAATACTTACCTTACCTAGTATAGGGTAAGGAAAGTAAAAATGTAACACTCTCACCACATTCCAAGTTTTTTTACCTTTCAAGTAAAAGAGTAATTTATGAAGAAAAAACTGCTTTATTGTGGAAGCTTGTACTCTCCGAATTTGTGTTCATACTCGTGAGTATAGCCTGCACTCTAGCGGTTATCACATCAACTCGTTGCTAGTGGAGGAAAACTATAAAAATAATATATCTGTAAATTTTGAATGTTGCCAGAGTAAGCTGTGTTTAATAACACTTACAGACATTGTCACGAATGCACATTTCAGTATGTTTTCAGTCAGGGTTACGTTAGGGAAAACTATAGTTTCCGCCTTCATGAAGCTGCTATATATTTGCTAGCGGAAGAATGAAATGTATCAATGTTAGTAGTGTAAGCTCTGCCACTTGGAGAGCTGCTGTAAACTCGGAAATATTTTATTCACTAATGCCGAGGCTTTATTTGTTCTTAAGGGTCTGCTGTAGTAACGGCCATCTTAGATTTTTATCCCATAAGAGCAATGTTAAATATCAAACCATTTATTTCGTTTACTTTTTATCATAAAATTGTTTGCAAGGTCTCATTTTAAGCACAGTCACAATACGCATCTGTCTTGCAATTTACATTTTTTTTAAATGCTTTTGATTTGTTATGTAATTGACATTTTGTATGTACAAAGTTTGAATTTTTTCCTAACACAATAAAAAATTAATAATGAAAAATAATTTGCAAGCCGGATCCGAAATTTTATAAAGAATATTTAGTTTTTTTTTCAACACTCAATTGCTTATAAAATGGTTTGAAATGAGGCAATGTCAAAGCGTTTAGCTGCAATAAATTGCACTGTTTAGATAGGGATAGAGTGAGAAGCGGTTGCGTTTCTGGTTGCTTTCTCGTTTACTGGAGCAGACCCTTAAGGGTCTACTGCAGTTGCGGCCATCTTGGATTTGTATCCCATAAGAGCAATGTTTAATTTCAAACCATTTATTTCGTTTATTTTTTATCATAAAATTGTTTGCAATGTCTCATTTTAATCACAGTCACAATAAGTATCCGTGTTGCAATTTAGTTTTTTTTAAATGCTTTTGATTTGTTATGTAATTGACATTTTGTAAGTACAAAGTTTGAATTTTTTCCTTGACACAATAACAAATTCATAATGTAAAATAATTTGCAAGCCGGATCCAAAATTTTATAAAGAATACTCTGTTTTTTTTCAACACTCAATTACAAAAGATAGACTTATAAAATGGTTTGAAATGAGGCAATGTCAAAGCGTTCAGCTGCAAGAAATTGCAATGTTTAGATAGGGATACAGTGAGAAGCGGTTGCATTTCCGGTTGCTTTCTCGTTTACTGGAGCAGACCCTTAACAATGAATACAGAATACTGTATTCATTGCCCTTAATATCAAATCAATTCCTTTACATTCGTAATCCACTCGTAACAAGCCGGTTCTTTATGCATCTTCGCCGTGAGTTTATACAAAAAGCTATACCTTCTCCTTGTATTCATATTGCCTAATCGCGCCTGAATTCCTAAATATTCACAACAAGATTCCATCAGAGAGGTCTAGTCCAACTAAAGAAACTAAAATTTAAAGGATGCAAAAAAAGAAAATGATAAATCGTAAAAGAAATTGTTTGATCTCGCAGCTGGACCGTAGACATAAATTGAGCGAATTTCCAAAATTGAGTCTATATGTTTTAGAAATTGGTCTATTCACAAGGGCTCTCAAAAGTTGGCTGCGGGTACGAAATATATAAGAGTATAGTTTGTTTCCACCAAAGCCTACAGCCCCGGCTCACATGCTTCTTTGTTCCACTTTGCGGGATTGGATTCAGGGCCGCTTCGCTTCGCTCGCAACGGAAAAACTCATTCAAGCTAACACATACAGGGTACTTTTACGGTATTTTACGTTATGATCGATTTTGGTGGAACCGTGTGGAATTATTAACAAACGAGGAATGATTAAAATCAAAGGAATGATTAATTTTAAATTTTACAGAGATGATAGTCTATACTGGAGTTTACAGGATGTTTGTTTTATTTAATACAAATATCTATAGTCTAAAAATCGTTACGTGAAAATTACTATTTATCTTTAGAATAAACATTCGTAAAAGGTTGTCTCTGACTATATTCGATATAATTGTTATTAACTTTAAACCAATTATTTTAGTTTGATATTTTTGCTTCAGTAATTAATGTTTACACATCTCTTGTATTTTACATGCAGTATAACATTATTCAGGGAGATTTAGGTTTAATTAAAATGTAATAAATTCTAGTCAAGCTTAGGTTTTTATTTTCTGATATTAAGAAAAGTAATTATTTTATCCACAAAAACTAACTTTGTATTTTTAAGGGGGAGGGGGAGGCTACAGAAAATGATAACAATTCGTATTTTACAATTTTCTAATTTAATTAGATATTTTTAAACTATTCATTGTTATACCAAAAATTATAATTTTTGAGGTTTTTAAAGTACTTCTTGTGAATGATTTTAGTTAATATTCTTGAAAACCTAAAAGTCTTACAACATTTCTTGGTTTGTCTTTTTGACGCAAATCAAATGATCTAAGAACACGTTTCCTTATCTCAGTTTTGTGCTGCAAATAGAAGATTGTAAAATTATAAAATATATAAATTTAAATGTTCGTATAAGAAACGTATGGACAATTTCAGTGCTGCTTAAATAGTTTTTAGAATCAAAGTATTAGGACAAAAATTTAATATTAAATTTGTAGAAAACGAATTTAAAAAAATATATATATTGCTTTTTGTTGGAAAACGTAGATACAAATGCATAACATAAACACACGGAAGTTCATTGATGCATTGTTGTTTTACTAACAGTTGATTTAGGCGGCAACAGTTTAAACTAAATGCGATCGGAATGAGACAGAAAAGACCTCTTGAATTTAAAGAGCTGGAGGTTAAATTCTTTACAGAAGATTTTGTTCCAAATAAATCGATCGTTAGCAGTAACCTAGGCAACCGTGTAGCAGATAGGACGAGTGCCTTTAACCACACCACTTTGAACCCCCATAAAGTAATTTAGATTTATTGTTTTAGCTAGTTGCTATATAGCAAAGAGTTTGATTTGTAGCTAAAGCTGTATCTTACGTTTAAACATAATTATAAAACAGTAATGAAATAATTAATATTTCAGTTTTCCGTTTACACAAAACATTTAATTTGCAGTGTGAAGAAATAAAATCCAAGGAGTAATGCTTTGCTTTTTGTAAATTCAACAATGTGTAAAACTACGGGATTACCACTCGGAGGTGGCCATAGGCAGCTAAAGTCGTAAATCTAGATTGGATTGGGTTTAGATTTCGATTGGTATTGGCACAGGGAGGGGGGGCTACCCCTAATTGACTGCCCCTTGCTAAAGGTCTCTTGTTACAGAGGTATTAGCAAAAGACGTGTGCCGCATAGTGTAATAGTCCTCACGTGTCTAAGTCGAATTTGCATTGAGAGAATCGTTGGCTATTTTACACTACATGTCATCCCAATATTTGTCCGTGGTAAAAACAAAGAACTATTGACAAGTTGTTTCAGGAAATTAATAAGTTGTAAAATTGGTTCGTAATTTGACTGTATAAGCATATACAGAGTGTAATGGGCCACTTGTTAAAGTAAACAATTTCTGAAAATTAAAAAATTTTAATCAGTAAATAATCATTGTCAAGAAGGTTCTAAACAAATACTGCTAGATATTGTTGGATTAGTTTTCTTTGTTAGCGAATTTCCATAGGAAAGTTGAGCTATTGCTGAGACTCTTATAATTAGAAACAAGGTCAGGAGTAGTCAATGAGCACCGATCATTATCCCAGGAACACGTTTTGGTTCTCATTTATATTTATATATATATATATATATATATATATATATATATATATATATATATACTAACTGGCCCGATCCGGCTTTGCACGGATAGAAAAATCAAAGTTAAATGTAAAAAAAATATATATATATATATATACATATATCAATAAATATATTACACTATGTATTTCTTATGAATACTTTTAATAACTTTGACCCCCCCTCCATCGAACTCCCTAAAATTTCGAACTATTGAAAACCTTTCTTAGCGAGCACCTAGGGATCTAAAAGAAGCTACTTAAAAAATATCATTCCAATCCGTTTAGTGTTTTTTTTAGTAACTTTTACCCCCCCCCCCCTCAAACCCCCTAAAATTTCTAATTTTTTGAAAACCTTTCTTAGGGAGCACCTAGGCTAGAGGAAGCTACACACCAAATTTCGTTCCAATCCGTTCGGTGTTTTTTTTTAGTAACTTTGACCCCCTCCCCAAGCCCCTCCTAAAATTTAGATTTTTTTAAAAAACCTTTCTTGGCCAGCACCTACGGCCCTAGAGGAAGCTACATTTCAAATTTAATTGTAGTACGTTCAGTAGATTTAGAGAAATCGTGATTTAGTAACTTTGACCCCCCAAACCCCCTTCCTAAAATTTAGACGATCGAAGACATTTGAGAACGGTCACCGATAATATATGTCGACCGTGTTTATGTTGAAAAGTTTTAAAATGTGTTGTAATTGTGTTGTTTAAGTGTTTGTAAGTGTATTCGTGTGTGCATTTGATAATGACTGATTAAAGAGTCGAAACGCGTCATGTAAGTGGAAAGATATACCTTACTAACCACATCAACCAAGGATTGTTTGACAGAATCGCCATAAGGTAATTATAATATTAAAATTTAGAATTTTTTGAAAACTTATCTTAGCTAACACCCACGGCCCTAGAGGAAGCCACATAAAAAATGCCATACCAATCCGTTCATTGTTTTTTTAGTAACTTTTACCTCCCCCCAAACCCCCCTAACATTTCAATTTTGTTTAAACCCTTTCTTAGCCAGCATCTCCGGCCCTAGAGGAAACTACATACCAAATTTCATTCCAGTACGTTCAGTAGTTTTAGAGAAATCGTGATTTAGTAACTTTGATCCCCAAACCCAACCTAAAATTTTGAATTTTTTTAAAACCTTTCTTAGCGAGCACCCACGGCCCTAGAGGAAGCTACATACCAAATTTCATTGCAATCCGTTAGTTTTTGAGATTTCGTGATGAGCCAGTGAGTGAGTGAGTGGTATTTGGATTTTATATATATAGATATA
>JAGFPH010003812.1:120548-130736 GCA_018207615.1 Philaenus spumarius
AACTCACTCGGTGAAGTAAAGTTTCAAAAACTCACTCGGTGAAGTAATGAAACCCATTCAAATAATATTGAGTGCTCAACTTAATAAAATATACCTCTATGGAGCCAACGACGTTCAACGCTAGAAATCAGCTGTGAGCTTGAATGTTATTGTTATGCTTTAAAGTATTTTCCTAACCTAGCTTTTGTTTGTAAAAGAACGTTACTGTTAGAAGATGAGTGAAATGGATAGTTTGCCTTCAGATATAGAAAATGAAGCAACTACAGTTATTAATGGATTATTACCAACAAAATAAAAAGAAAGATACGAAGCAGAGTTATATAAATATGAAGAGTGGTGTGGCAATAGAGGAACAACACACGTAACTAACGAAAAGGTAATTCTTTCCTATTTCAACAGCTTATGTAAAAAGTACAAACCATCTACCCTTTGGTCGTTCTATTCTATGCTCCGAACTATGCTTAACTTATGATTAACTTATTTACACCCCGTCCTGTATTTTGTGGGGACATGAAAAATATTGTACGTAACCCCCTGTATATTGTCGGGTCGGGTAAAATCTTGTACGTTACACGTTACGCAAGAGCGTGTTTACATCACTTAGGTGAATTATGCAACTCGCTTCGCTCGTTGCACAACATTCACCTGCGTGATGTAAAAACGCTCTTTCTATACTTGTAACGTAAATAGCTATTCTATTTCATGAAGCCAGTTGTTTACGTTTTTAACTCCATCAATTCTTTTATATTTTTTGGCAAAGCATTTGGCCTAGTATATGAAACATTTCTGAAACATGGTTAGCTTGGCTTTGGGTAAAGTACAATTCCAAGTTTAATAGTGTAAAAGTAATGTGCAAGGGAATTTTTATTATAAAAGGTATACTGAAATGTAATGCTTGTGCGTTATTTACTTAAATTTTGCACACGACCTTTTTTTTAGGAATTAGAGTAGTGTGGAATTTAGGAATTTAGAATTCAACCTAAGCATATTCTACTATTTAATGTTGAATGCTGGTAAACATAGTGGGACTAAATATTGTAAGTTAGAACTTCAGACTATATTTTTTTGCTTAAGGGTCTGCTCCAGTAAACTAGAAAGCAACCGGAAACGCAAGCTCTTCTCTCTATAGGTCTAACCGTATCTAAACAGTGCAATTTCTTGAAGCTGAGCGATTTGAAATTGCCCATTTAAAACCATTTTATAAATCCATCTTTTGTAATTTAGTGCTGAAAATTCTGAATATTCTTTATAAAATTTCGGATACGGATTGCAAATGACTTTTTATTATACATTTTGTATTGTGTTAGGAACAAAATTCTAACTTTGTACTTACAAAATGTCAATTACATAACAAAATAAAAGCATTAAAAATATCTAAAATGCAAAACGGATGCGTATTGTAATTATGCTTAAAATGAGACCTTGCAAACAATTTTATGATAAAAAATAAACGAAATACAGACCCTTAATGCTTGAAATTATGTTATACAAAGCAACCTAATTGATGTTACCAAATTATATAAGAACAGAGTCTACGAAAAGTCTGAAAATGGCTTAATACTTTCTATATAAGGAAAATTTGAAGGTAGATGTGATTGAGGGATCTACACTATGTAAAAATAAAATTTTATTAAGATGTCAAAAATTGTTCCACCTTATTTTATGCGCCATTTTGATTTTTTAAATACAAAAGTGGTCATGAAATACATCATTTCAATGTAGAAATTTAGGAAAAAATTCAATGGTGAAAACAGCACATTCATATATCAAACCGTTCTGAAGATATTTGCATTTATTTACATTGAACCATATCATTTAATGTAAAAATTTATTAAAGTACATTCAACTTCTTACCCATTAAATTTTAATGTTGAATAAAATTAAACATTATAAAATAATCAATAATTAATTTACTGTACATCAATTTTAACAATAATGAACAATAATAATAATAATAATGTTCAATATTGTTAAAATTGATGTAAATTAAATTAATACCTTATGATTTGATTGTTTATTAATGTTTAATTTTATTCAACATTAAAATTTGATAAATAAGAAGATTAATGTACTTTATTTAAGGTTTGCATTAAATGTACATTCAATGTAAATAAATGAAAATATCTTCAGAACGATTCTAGGTATGGATGTGTGGTTTTCACCATTGATTTCTTCTTAAAATTCTACATTGAAATTATGTTTCATACGACTACTTTCCCATTTGAAAAAGAGTTACATTCAAAATTGAGGATAGTGGATCAAATTTTTGACATCTTAGTAAAATAGTATTAGTACATAGAGTAGGTTCCTCAATCACATCTACCTTCAAATTTTCTTTATATACGAAATATTAAACCGTTCTCAGACTTTTCTCCCACACTGTATGCTTGCTTCCTATGACTAGTGATTGCAAGTTAGAAATTTATGATTTTTTTATTTTCATTGATTCAAAATACATCGATGCAACGAATACGTTTGGGCCATTGTTGTACACATCGGATTGATTCAATATATCGAATCGTGAACTTCGATGTACAACGAACATGAGCAGTTTGTAATTTGTTGTAAAGTATTGTGAACATTAACTATTCATGTATTACAGAATGTTATAAAGTAAAAAAGAGGTGTTCCTGTTTTGTTATGTATGTATTTTATGAAGTGACGTTAAGTTGTAAGAATAGTGGAGTTCGGCAATCTTGTTTATTTACGTTCGCATGCGCAGTCCGATGTCATTGAAAAGATACGTGTAATATTTCCTTAGTTAAATATGTTGTGAATGGAGTTTAAGTTTAAAGTGTTTTATTTTGAGTTTATTTCTTTAACCTTTTTGTTTTCATTTATTTAAGTCGTTTAGAAATACGATTGCACATTACAATTACGTATTAGAGCATTTTCTTGCTTATTCGTTGGCACTTCTGCCGCAATATGGTGAGGAGTTTTAGTGTAAAATTTCGCCCTTGTACGTTGTTACATGACTTATAATTTTATAACTAACAATTTAACTGTGACAGTAGTTGTAGTATGTTAGCACTATAATACATACTGGATGTGTAAAATGCCTAAAACTCCCCTATACTTTTAGTACGGCATGACGTTTTAACTTTTATACTCAGACAAGTTAGCTATTTTTATTTTAAACTCTAGAAAGGAATTTTAAAACCACTGCGCTTATAAAAACAGAATGTGTATTTAACTGGGAGAATTTATTATTCAAATCCTGCACGAGGGAAAAATTCCGACCAATAAAAACTGTTCGCTACTGAATACCTTTTAATTCCCTCCACATTTATCTGCTTAGTGAAGTTCGTAATTGTAGAGGCTTGTACAAACAATTACGACCGACGGAATTTAGTTAAATTGTTTATTTTAAATAAAGTGGTAATATTTATATTTCTTCCTACCGTTGTCAAGTTTGTTAGTTTATGTTACATTAGAGAGTTCCGCCTCCTGCTCGCTTTGCTCACCATCCTCCGCGGCGACTCGTGGTGAAGCAAATGCAACCAGATTATTGACGAGTGAGAAGGAATTATTTAAACATAATAATAGCAATACACTAATTCTCACATACATACGTTTAATGATCAAACGCGTATCAACGACAAGGTAGACATCATCAGTGATACATGAGTTACAACTTAATGTAGAGGCAATTTAATGTAGTATTTCAAACTAAAATAGATAAAAGTAAATAGATAAAGTAAAATAGATCTAGACAAAAATTAAGATGGCATAATTTTATTAGTGATATATGTTTGAATTATGATATAATAAGCAGTTTTTTTTTTGCTAATACCTAACCTACAAAAACAGCTGGTTGTGAAGAATAATTACCTGATTCTAAATTTCCCAATTTGGTTGCTGTGGTAATACACAAAAACGCTTTCAAAAAACGTTTATAACAGTATAGCTTATGATTTAAATCAAATGTTTTATGAGAAATATGTAACAAAAGATGTTTGGACTTTAATAAAATAAGCCTTTATTTCGTTAACCTAACCTAAACAAATTTGGTTGTGAAAAATAATTAAATAATTCAATATTTTATAAGTTGGTTGTTATGGTAATGAATGTAAGTGCATTGAACAAACGTGTGTTGGTTAAGAATAGGTCACATCTTGAATTGTGTCGCTAAGATTTTTATTTAAATCAGCTGTTTTATGGCTTAGAAGAGAACTCCCCGTACGGTTTGAAATCAAAATTTACCTAAATCCTATCTTAGTAGACGCCTATGACCCCACAAGAATATACCTTCAAATGTGTTTATTTTTATCTTACGTAGTTTTTGCTCTACGTTGATGCAATGTCAGTCCAAAGTCGCTTGTATTTTCATGAAGATTATTTAATAAATTAAAGCAGCAAACACCTACATAACCTATTTAATAACAACCATATACTTCGTAATTCTTTATAAGGAAAAAACACACAAAGCATATAATATCGAACATGCTAGTTTAAATAACTGCAGCCTAATTCTATAAAGAGGTAAATTTATCAAGATATAAAGCGTACAGTAACAAACATGTTTTTTTAAATAACAACAACCAAATTTTGATTGGATAAAGAGGGAAATTAAAAATTTGATAAGCTGGGAATTTGAGGGTTAGAATATCGAACATTTTTTATTGGTTGGAATTTTTCATTCATCCGGGGTATCTGAATAGTACATGTAAATTACTCGTTAAACACACATTCTGTTTGAATTTTACAAACATGGCGGGCCTTTAAATCTTTTCAAAAAAAATGTCATGAGGCGAAATTATTTGAATAAAACAATTTAAAATTTAATGATATTTATATCTAAGGATTTACATTTATTTTGTTTACCGGTTTAAGTATTATTTTGAAACCTGTTTGGCGAATAGTCTAGAAAAAAAATGTCAACAGATCAAATAGAAGAATGACGATATCTTTATTATATTTATATAGCCTAGGATTCATTTTAATTTATACCGATAAAACTCAGACGAACTGATTTGAGATAATTTGTAATTCCTACTATGCACCACTTGATTGTATCTCTCCATGTCTAGCTAATAATTAAAACACTCTTTCGTTACTATTTCTAGGTTAATGTAAAAAAAATACATTGGAATGTATTAACTTTCAAAAACATGTAATTTTTTATTCGTATTTATTAGCAAATTCCTATAGAAAAGATGAGCTATTGCAGTGACTCTTTTGGTGAGAAATAAATTCTTGAGTATTTATGATATTTATATATAAATAGTAACATTTTAGTACCGTTTTAGTATTATTTTAATACCGATTTAGTAAAATTTTACTAACGTTTTAATTTGCGTATCATTTTAGTACCATTTTAGAAGCGTTTTAGCATAATTTTAGTACCGTTTTATTTATCATTTTAGTATCGTTTTAGTATAATTTTAGTACCGTTTTAGTGTCATACTATTATCGTTTTATTATCATTTTATTACCGTTTTTGTATCATTTTGAAACCTGTTTTGTAAATAATCTTGAAAAATTAAAACGTACCTACGTCTTCAAAAAATATACTTATTGTTCACTTCTAACGCGAGGGTCTTACGCACTTTTTTATTTATTTTTTTGTGATATTCTTTATAGATTTGTAGAAGAAACTGATATTCTGGAAGGTTTTTGAAGAGGTTGGGATTAGTCTGTGGTCTTATCTCGGGCACTTCATTGATGGTATGAGAATTTCCAAAAGTGTCTCAACGTAAGTTAAACAAGAAGTCGGATATTCTGATTTGGTTTAGGTTTATCTAAATATTTGCCTTAGTTTTGTATTTATACGTCAAGTATGTATACACAAATAAATCTAATATAAATCTAATCCATATTCGACACATTTATCAACATTTATTTCCAAATTTAGCTAACTAAATTTTAATACTACAATTACTTTTCATATTTGTAATTACCACTTACTGAAATTCTAACTTTGAAGTAATTCTAGAAGCAGCGTAGTAATATATGGACAGTAGTTGAATTATTAAACAGAGGACGTTTCTAAAGATCAGGACCTAAGCGAGTTAATAGCAATCCATTTGTTGGATGAGAAGTCCCCATGCTGGAGCCGAACCCCACGATAATGCAATCGCTAATAAGTGGTCACGATACCCCTAGTAAATAGGTTTATCTATTATTCAACACACATGATGGCCTTTTAAATATTGGCCCTGAAGCATGTATTGATTTTACTGCACAAGTTTACAAGTTTTCATTTCTGTTATTTGTAAAAATGAATAGTTTGTTTTTATAAAATTGTTTTGTATCAGTGTTCTCGAATACTATTTGTCTCATAGCAATGATTTATAATCATTATTGATGAGTTACCAATTGTATGTAAATAATAAATGATGTCTAATGTTAGTTTCGTAAACATGACTATTTATAATTGAACACCATCGCTTATCAAACAATACCGCCTAATAATTCTGTAACTTTACAGGAGGAGCAAACAACAGGTCAGTAACTTTACAAATGGATAAACAACAGTTCAGTAACTTTATAGGAGGGACAAACAACAGCTCAGTAACTTTACACATGAACAAATAACAATTCAGTAACTTTACAAATGAACAAACAACAGTTCAGTAACTTTATAAATGAACAAACAACAGTTCAGTAACTTTGTAGGAGGGACAAACAACAGCTCAGTAACTTTACACATGATCAAATAACAGTTCAGTAACTTTACACATGAACAAACAACAGTTCAGTAACTTTACAAATGAACAAACAACAGTTCAGTAACTTTATAGGAGGGACAAACAACAGCTCAGTAACTTTACACATGAACAAACAACAGTTCAGTAACTTTTCAAATGAACAAACAACAGTTCAGTAACTTTACAAATGAACAAACAACAGTTCAGTAACTTTACAAATGAACAAACAACAGTTCAGTAACTTTACACATAAACAAACAACAGTTCAGTAACTTTACAAATGAACAAACAACAGTTCAGTAACTTTACACATGAACTAACAACAGTTCAGTAACTTTTCAAATGAACAAACAACAGTTCAGTAACTTTACAGGAGGGACAAACAACAGTTTAGTAACTTTATAGGAGGGACAAACAACAGTTCAGTTACTTTACACACAAACAACAGTTCAGTAACTTTACAAATGAACAAACAACTGTTCAGTAACTTTATAGGAGGGACAAACAACACATGAACAAACAACAGTTCAGTAACTTTACAAATGAACAAACAACAGTTCAGTAACTTTACAGGAGGGACATACAACAGCTCAGTAACTTTATAGGAGGGACAAACAATAGTTCAGTAACTTTACACATGAACAAACATCAGTTCAGTAACTTTACAAATGAACAAACAACAGTTCAGTAACTTTACACATGAACAAACAACAGTTCAGTAACTTTTCAAATGAACAAACAACAGTTCAGTAACTTTACAGGAGGGACAAACAACAGTTCAGTAACTTTATAGGAGGAACAAACAACAGCTCAGTAACTTTACACATGAACAAATAACAGTTCAGTAACTTTACACATGAACAAACAACAGTTCAGTAACTTTACAAATGAACAAACAACAGTTCAGTAACTTTATAGGAGGGACAAACAACAGTTCAGTAACTTTATACATGAACAAACAACAGTTCAGTAACTTTACACATAAACAAACAACAGTTCAGTAACTTTACAAATGAACAAATAACAGTTCAGTAACTTTACACATGAACAAACAACAGTTCAGTAACTTTTCAAATGAACAAACAACAGTTCAGTAACTTTATAGGAGGGACAAACAACAGTTCAGTAACTTAATAGGTGGGACAAACTACAGTTCAGTAACTTTACTGTAGGGACAAACAACAGTTCAGTAAATTTACAGGAGGGACAAATGGAATACCTTGTCCTGAGTTACATAATTTAATAACCAGAGGCACATTAAAAACAAATTATTTGCTCGAATTTTATTCAGGATTTAGTTTAACTTAATAAATTATATTTTTGACCAGTTAAAATTGATAAATACAGCATATTTAAAAAAAATATATATGAGACATTTTCTTCAAGACTAAATTTTACTTAAGGCTCGGCTCTCCACATTCAAAACTACGATATTGGGTACCAATTTCAATGTTAAATAACCAAAACATACCTTCACTATTAAGCATATTTTTGTGCTGTTTTTGCTAAAAAACTAAAGCTGTATTTTTTTTCTTAAAGTAAAATAGATTGTTGGTGTAGATTGCTAAGCATTTTTGCAATATCTCTTTTTGCAACTGAGTAAAAAATTAATAAAGTTTACTATTTTTTACTATTTATATCATACGTTTATGAAAACAATAAAACGGTTTCTGAAAATGTATTCGGCAATCAACATCCGCATATGACAGTACTTCAAAATGAAACCAAATTTTTAAATTTATTCATCGAATTAACGAAAAAAATGACTTATTCTGTAGCATTGCTCTTATGAGAATCAGAATCAATATGGCGGGCAGGGAAGCACCACCTTAACACGTTAATACAAAATAAAGTTGTCATATTTTTGTAGATCTGTTTTTAATAGATTTTCGTTTTTATTTAATTCTTGCTATCAATGTTATTTAAATATCGTCAATATTCAGTCAATATAAGAATCAAAATTATTGTCATCCAGTAAAATGCTAAGTGCTATTCAAATGTATTTATGAAATGTATTAATTTTCTGACACTGAAAACATTGTATGTGTACAAACACTCTATGAAACATTATGAACCTAACTAAACTCTGTATACTAACCAGGATATACAATACCTCAATTCATTTCTTTGTAAATAAGTCGTGCTCTTCACTACCCCTTGTGTTTGTCCTTTGTCTAACTCGCGTAGCGCAAAAACGTTATAATGGTGCCCAACCCATGGTGCAAGCTGCACATTTAGAATTTTTTTAAAGATTTTTTGGGGGGTGTTTTTGGGCACTTCGAAGAGGGTTTTTTTACGTTTGACCAATATTTCAAAAATTTAAATATTTTGCAAAAGTTCTTCCCCTTAACAAATTTGCCTTGTAAGTGTAATAATTGTTACGCTTGGGGGTGATTTTGAGTTTTATGTTTTACTAACACAATTTTGGGGGGTAAGTTATTGAAGCTTTTCAATTTTATTAGTTTATGAAGTATGTATTTACTTACCGGTATTTATGAATATAAAACACTTTATAATTCCTCCTCAAAAATAATACTTTATCCACCATTTTTTAACCCCCAACCATCAACTACCACACTTGATGTTAATATCGTTGCTATATTATGAGGTAAAAGATTATCAGAATTGTTAATGTATAACTTTTTTATGTACTGTAGTTTCTAAAAACAGATTGCTATAAAAGTTGTCTACATAAGCTTCAACAATTTGAGAACATTAGATTTCAATTTCTGATTAATCTATCTATATATATAAAAGCCAAAATCCACTGACTCACTGACACAATCATCACGATTTCTCAAAAACTACCGAACGGATTGGAATGAAATTTGGTATGTAGCTTCCTCTAGGGCCATAGGTGCTCACTAAGAAAGGGTTTGAAAAAATTCGAAATTTTAGGGGGTTTTGGGGGGATCAAAGTTGTTAAATCACGATTTATTCAAAACTACCGAATGGATTGGAATGCAATTTGGTATGTAGCTTCCTCTAGGGCCATAGGTGCTCACTAAGAAAGGGTTTGAAAAAATTCAAAATTTTAGGGGGGTTTGGGGATCAAAGTTATTAAATCACGATTTCTTCAAAACTATCGAACGGATTGGAATGAAATTTGGTATGTAGCTTCCTCTAGGGCCATAGGTGCTCACTAAGAAAGGGTATGAAAAATTTCGAAATTTTAGGAGGGGTTTGGGGGGGATCAAAGTTACTAAAATCATAATTTCAGATCTTTTATTATTATGTCAATAGTGCTTTTATTATTTAAGATCTATATATATAAAAGCCAAATACCACTCACTGACTGAACACTTAAAAAGAATACAATTACGTTAAAAAGACTGAAAATACCAACCACCATGGGCAACGCCGTACGGGTCAGTTAGTATATTTATATATATTCCAAATACCACTCACTCACTGACTCATTACGAAATCTCAAAAACCACAGAACGGATTGGAATTAAATTTGGTATGTAGATTCCACTAGGGCAATAGGTGCTCGCTAAGAAAGGTTTAAAAAAAATCGAAATTTCAGGGGGGGGGG
>JAGFPH010003813.1:488-13720 GCA_018207615.1 Philaenus spumarius
AAATTCGAAATTTTAGGGGGGTTTGGGGATCAAAGTAATTAAAAAATTACTTCTTCAAAACTACCGAACGGATTGGAATGAAATTTGGTATGTAGCTTCCTCTAGGACCATAGGTGCTTACTAAGAAAGGGTTTGAAAAAATTCGAAATTTTAGGGGGGTTTGGGGATCAAAGTTATTAAAAATTACATCTTCAAAACTACCGAACGGATTGGAATGAAATTTGGTATGTAGCTTCTTCTAGGGCCATAGGTGCTCACTAAGAAAGGGTTTGAAAAAATTCGAAATTTTAGGGGGGTTTGGGGGATCAAAGTATTTAAAAAATTACTTCTTCAAAACTACTGAATGGATTTGAATGAAATTTGGTATGTAGCTTCCTCTAGGGCCATAGGTGCTTACTAAGAAAGGGTTTGAGAAAATTCGAAATTTTAGGGGGTATGGAGGGATCAAAGTTACTAAAATCATAATTTCAGATCTTTTATTATTATGACAATAGTGCTTTTATTATTTAAGATCTATATATATATAAAAGCCAAATACCACTGACTGACTGAACACTTAAAAAAGAATACAATTACGTTAAAAAGACTGAAAATACCAACCTCCACGGGCAACGCCGTACGGGTCAGATAGTTATATTATATTGCTACGAACGTATGGACGTACAATCGCTTTTATAGGAGCTGATAAGGACACTGCATTAGCTTATTTAAGATTTTTGCAAAAATCCTAAAAATACGGTTTTGGCATTTTTAGGTTCAACGTTAAAATTTTGGGATTTCGAGACTTTGATTTTCGGAATTTAAAAAACGTGCAAAACAGTAGTCTCTATTCACGGCGTTAATTGAATAACTTTCCCCGGCGTTTTGAATGGACTAATTCATTCACCAGTTTGGCTGTGAGTTGTACAGATCAGAATGCTTGTCTGTCTGAGAGAATTAGGCTTTGTATATTTCTATAGCCTTTAGGTGACACAACCTAAGTGTGCGTAGTCAGTACTCGCTAGGATTTTTAATTGACTGTGCTGAGGTTACCTCGGGTCACACTGTTGTTTGTCTGTGGTTACGACCTGTATACGCCGTAGTCCGAGTTTCCGTCCATCAAACACTAGGGTTCCTTTGGCAGTTCTTGGTTTAAGGTTTCCTTTCCAGTTCTCGGTTTCCCGGGAGTGCTAAGTAGGGTTTACTGAAGACATGGTCAGTGTGCATAGCGTCGGACTCCGAGTTTTTACAATTAGCCAATGTCCGTAGGAACGTCTTAAGAAAACTAAGTCGCTCGGATGAGGTTTTTTAGAAAAAATTCAACCACCGGAAACACGTTTTTCTGACAGGAAGTAAAAGAAATAAAAAAATTTCGTACTAGAATGAAAATGTTTAGGGGTTTTATCTAAAATCATAAATCATAAACTACCCTTCAAATTTAGTTATTTTACACGGCCTTATATACAGTCTGGTTCAACTAAAATACCTTAAATTTAATATACCCAGTTCAAATCCACTTCTTAGGGTAGCTTTCGGTAGCTTCTGATCCGAGGCCGATTGCCGGGTTGCTGCGAGCGAAGCGAAGTAGTCCATAATCCGAGAACACAGGGATTGGAGCAAGGATGGAGGCTGAGGTGCAAACAAATTGTACACGTGCCATTCGAAAGTACACCAATTTTCCCAAGTAGTTGGTTGAAAATCTAAAATGTTACGCTTAATTTTGTAAACTCGCTCAACCCACGACAGCTGTTCAGCTGTGTGTTTGAATTGTGTCAGTTATTGTAACTAATTCGATTGTTATGTTTTTATTTCAGACTAGCCTGACAACAACTCCGGAGACTTCAAGCAAGCTGGAATCGTCTGAGAAAACAGAAACACAAAGTTCCGTGGAAGACAGCTTTAGTGAAACTCAACAGTTGAAAAAGTAAGTTGTATTCAGAATTGAAAACAATGCAAAACATGTATAATTTGTTTACTGAAATCTGTAGTTTTGTGGTGGTAACAATAACAATAGCTTCATTGTCCCGAAACAGAGTGCATGTAATAGGCAACAGTCAAATTTGAATATAGTTGATCTACGGCTATACTTATACTAGCCCAGTCGGTATAGGTTACAACTACCAGTAATTTGCAATACGGCTGAATTTTTTTTTATAAGTACATTAAAGTATGTAGATTAACATAAAAAAAAGTTTACCAGTCTATCGATTTCCCAAATTCGAAAAAAAAATCGATTATCATTTCTTTTTCGATTATCCTTAACATTTCGAGCTGGGATGAAGATAGAGGAAAATAAAAAATACCACCGTGTAGTGGAGGTATTTTTCAACAAAAAAGGTCATATGTATTTATTTCGTCCGAGCAATGGTTTGTCTGGAAAAAATTCGATAATGCAGGTATGTATTTTGCAGCAGGGGAAATCACTAAAAGGGGACATCTTATTCATATATGAAGCGTTGGCTCATTCTAAATTGGCCGAATTTTAATATATCGAATTGAAACTTGACATAGGAGTTAAAATATATATTTTAAACATTTATGCTGAGTCTCAGCTTGTTATCTTGAAAATGACCCGATCTAGGAGTCGATTTCGGTTATCGATTTTAGGAGTGCCGGACCCACGAACTAATTTCAATCTATTCCAGTTTCGTCAATTTTTGGAACATCAACACCAAATTTGTTTTACAAGTTGAGTACACCAGTATAAATATTCTTAGTAAGAATGAATGATTTTTTTCTTGTTATTTTTAAAAACGAGGCGCTTGAAAATAGTCTTCTGTTATACCTATCTCGTTTTAACTATAACACTTTTGGATTCAACGACTTCATTTTCGACATTTTTGAACATATCAATTTTAAAATTGGTACAGAAGTTAAAAATACAATTGTTTTTTGCTATACTTATTTTAAAATCTATATTTAAAAAAATGACTTATCAGCAGCTGATCAACTCAAGCGTTTTGATGAAAAATCTAAAAAGGTCTAAAATTATACTTTTTTAATTTACTTGTGCTTTTAAAAGTAAATCATGAAAAAGGTTTATACTCATTGAACTTGTTTGAATATATATATTTAACTTGTAAAAAAACTTTCAGGTTGATATTTTGAAAATTTTCTAAACTGGAGCTGTTTAAAATGAATTGATGGGTCCGGTACTCCTAAAATCGAGAAACCCATTAATAAGTCATGTGGCTCTAGATCGGGTAATTTTCAAGATAACAATCTGAGACTCAGCATAAATGTTTAAAATATATATTTTAACTGCTATGTCAAGTTTCAATTCCATATATTAAAATTCGGCCAATTTAGAATGAGCCAACGCTTCATATATGAATAAGATGTCCCCTTTTAGTGATTTCCCCTGCTGCAAAATACATACCTGCATTATCGAATTTTTTCCAGACAAACCATTGCTCGGACGAAATAAATACATATGACCTTTTTTGTTGAAAAATACCTCTTCTACACGGTGGTATTTTTTATTTTCCTCTATATTCATCCCAGCTCGAAATATTAAGGATAATCGAAAAAAAAAATGATAATCGATTTTTTTTTCGACTTTGGGAAATCGATAGACTGGTAACCTTTTTTTTATGTTAATCTACATACGTTAATGTACTTATAAAAAAAAAATTCAGCCGTATTGCAAATTACTGGTACTTTTGGTCTAAATTGACCTTTACCGACTGGCCTATACGATCAGATCAGAGCCGAGCTGAGCCGATTTTTTTCCGGAGGTATTCTTTCTGTGTATTTAAATGACAGTGGCTAAATCTATAAGAGCAGAGGCGACCAGCGCAATCCTTTACTCTGAGAGCATACCAGAACGGGTCGGCCCGGCTCCGCTCTGCGCGGATCTGATAGATATAGCCACAGGTCCCGACCAGAAATATCGTTTGGTCTCTTTCGTCAACAATCGGGAAAGTTCGTGTGAAAAAATGTGATGAAATTCTCCAAGTGTCTGGAAAAATCTGGTAAATATTCGTATAACATATCTGTAAATTTATATCAAAGGCAGTGACATTTAAAAACAATTGTTAATTCTTTTAAATAAAATAATTTTTTTCTACAAATTTTGTTTACTACATTACAAGTTTAAACTCAAATACAAAATAGTGTACTTATGAAACACAAATGTACAATGTGTCTCCTTAACTTTCTAAATGTAGTGCAAAAGCTAACCAGCCTACCCTAACTTATCTGCCAATCAGTACGTATATCTTAAAAAAGACATTTTAAGAAACTGGTTTTGTTGAAAAGGTATCTTTATTTATGACTAGGGGAGACCTCTGCGTGCTCCGCACGCCAACCCCCAATGAAACCTTTTAAAAACATATGTTATGCTTTATTTATAATAAAGGTGTAGGATTAATAATAACCTCAAATCTAAGATGGTAAATAATGTTAAATGTTCAAATTAAATTATTTCTTATATTTTATAACAGAAGTTATAATAATGGTTAAAAGAACCAGCAAGGCTCAGGTCTACACTTTAAAACCCTAACCTAAAAGCTAGAAATTCAAAAATAATTGCTTCAAATTTTGAAATCAGCTGTTAATGGAAATATTGGAACAAAATATATTGTCTGTTATTTTATTCAATTGGTTGCTATGGTAATAAATGTAAATACATGTGTTGGTTTATCATTCTAGACCTAACCTAAGAATTTTTCCGATTAAATTTATAAATATTAAAATAAAAAAAGGTTTTTATCGAAATGAATTATAGCCTATGTTACTCAGGGATAGTGTAGCTTTTTATTAGTAAAACTATTTTTTCAATCGGTTCAGTAGTGCCAGAGATTACCCCCTACATTCAAACAAACAAACAAACTTTACCTCTTTATAATATTAGTATAGATTCAAATTTGAAAACAATCATACAAAAACTAATAGTAAAATAATTAGTACCAGACTTTGTATAATATATGTCGTAGTTTTAATAAATTAGATATAACAAAGCATCAAACGCAGTAATATACTTTTATATGCAGATTACTTGAAGCTATTAAAAATTTACAAATGGACTCGGTTGTTACAAGCTACAAAAGAATATTGACTCTTTGATGTTGGAGTAGGACCTAAAACTTCATATTTCTGAGTCATTAAAATGTCATTCGCAAGAAACAGTGATAATTTTAACCCTGGTTTTTATTATGAAATTGGTAATACTTAATTGACATAGGTAATACTGCACTAATCACAACAGACGCATGATTTGTTTTAATTACTTTGATTGATACTTCTGTTATATGACAACCGTGTATATGAAAGTGACATAAACAACTACAACTTATGATGCTTTTCGAAATTATTAGCCTATACACTATTTAAGTTTAACAATATTTTTGTATATTTGTTTGTCGCTTTTGGTTGTAGGATGTGTTTTTCTTCGTTTTCTTTCCTCATCCAACACAATCATCAAAAATTCTTAATCCGTGTCCAAGCTAGACGAATAGCACTTTCATGATGATTTTGCAATTAACACATGTCGGAACGGTGCGGTTCTGATACATTTAGCCACTACAACGGAATTCCGCGACGGACCGGTTCGGCTCTGATCGTATAGCCGAAGCTTTATGTACAGGTACTGGTACGAATGCTGGCACTTGAGTAAACCGCTACTAACCTGACTAAAAACATCAGTACCCGGTACATCTCTGTTTAACACGTTCACTGCTAAGGACGCACGTGTGAGCTTGACACTGAACACTATGAGAAGTGGCCGAAGCACAGTGCATTGTACTTCAACCTCCATATTGGGAGTATTTTCAATACACAATGCATTGCACACCAACCCCCGTATTTGGAGTATTTTCAATACACATTGCATTGCGTGCTTCGCAAGCCAATTTTAAGCCTATGCGTTCGCTTTAAAATATTAGTGATTACCTTGAAAGGTTCAAAAATAAAAATAAAGTAATTTCTACTCATTTAGGCAAATATAAAAAAATAAAAGGTCAGCTCCTAGCGTAGGAAATACGAAATTCGCGTAGCAGTGAACGTGTTAAGGGTGAGGTGAACATCCACTAGTTCGTTTGAAGGATGATTCACATTAGAAAGCGGTGTCGGAAATAGTTTTTTTCTCCACTTACGCCCTTTCCCTACACCCTCGGCCCATCGCGCCAAGGATTCACTCTGATATGTACATAACATCAGGTCATCATAATAGGTAAGGTATCGCAAGGTCATAATATTAGTTCAAATACATTTCATTTGTTTTTTGCATTAGCAATTGAAATTACAGTTTTTTAAGTTTTTACAGGCAAAGTTCTATCTTCCAAAGTTATTAAACAAATGTGTTTTTAATTTGTGCATAACGAAAATAGCGCACTACGTTTCTAGAGCATAAATCAATCTTCGTTATGAAATAAAATACAAGGTATCAGTTAACTGACACAAACTTTCTCCTAACTTACTGTAGTCAAAATAATATTGTTTTTAATCATTTTATTTACAACTTTTTAGAACCAAACAAAAAAATAATATTCTACCTACGTCAATCGTATAAAAAAATTATTGTCCCAGGCGGGATTCGATCGTGCGACCTTTGAATTACTGGCCGTGCTCGCTACCGTGGAACTACCCCGTGCGGCCGCTGCCGCGATGCTAGATTGACAACACAAAATTGTTTATTTTTAAACATTTCCCCATAATTATAAAACGCCGAAGTTTTGATAAAAGCGGGTGGTGTCATTTTGTTTGGCATCTTAAGCACTATAAATACTGAAAATTTGATCAAAATCGTTAGAGCCGTTTTTGAGAAATTTGCATTTTTGTCGTTTTTTATGGGTAAATTACCCTTAAAAATTAAACATTCCAAAAAATGAAAAAAAAAACGCCTGAAGATATTAGGGTTTAGTACCTACATACCAAATTTCATGAAAATCGGACCAATAGTGTCCTCTCTGGTCGTGTATACATACAGACAGACTGACAGACAGACTGACAGACAGACACCACTCTAAAAACACTTTTTTGGGTTCAGGGAGCACCAAAACAGAAAATTCCACTAAAACTATTTTTGGGTTCAGGGAGCACCAACACAGATAATTGCACTAAACAATTTTTTTGGGGTTCTGGGAGCACCAAAAAAGATAATTCAACTGAAAATTCAAATTCGAACATTTTTACGAAAACAATACTTTCTCCATATACTACGTATAGGGTGGAGAAAGTAAAAATAAAACTAAGACACAAATAAAGTAGTAGTTCTAACAATCACACAACCTATTTATACAATATTGATAAATTTTTTTAATTTCTGATTTCGTTTTCCCTTTACCATCCTTGCAACTGCGTAACAAAAAGGAGCCAAACAATAAAAATACTTGCAAAAGACGTTTTAATTACCTTTAATAGATATTCACGTAAAATTTGAAGAAAATCTGTACAATTGAAAAGAAAAAAATAGTGGGAGCCAACTTAAGAATTTTGCATATGCACTGAACTTTGAAGTAGTTTTACTAAAAGTTTTAGTTTTGTTACTTACACCCCTTTGCTTCTCGCTGCCTCAATTATCTTTCATCAACCACTAAAAGAATGAATCGAGTGCTGAGAGTGGTGACCTGGCTGGCCACACCATCGCACGACCTATCCACCATTGTGTGATTGAATACATCTCGCATCCAGAGTGTTGTGAACGAACTGGTAAACATTTTGTGTATATTGTTGTTAAAAGAAAACAGATTAGGAATCCTAACTATTTGTGTGAACAATGAATAATATGACACAACAGTGTTATGCTCGAACTAGATTCATCTAATTTATATTAGGTTTCTGTTTATAGAACGTAGTATTTTATTTATCAAAAGCTTTCAAGAAGTGCCTTTACAATTTTGTTTTGTTTCTTTCAGAACTTTGAATCAACTTCGTGGAAACGATGAAGGCGAACACGTAAGTCATTGTCAATGTATCTGTTTGAACCACAAATTATTTATCTTATAATATTCTTAAATTAATAATAATACCCTATCTTTAAATATATAAAAGCTAAATCCACTGAATCACTGATCACGATTTCTCAAAAACTACTGAACGGATTGGAACGAAATTGGGTATGTAGCTTCTTCTAGGGCCGTAGGTGTTCTGTAAGAAAGGCTTTTCAAAAGTTCGAAATCTTAGGGCGGAGGGGTCAAAGTTACTAAATCACGATTTCTCTAAAACTACTGAACGGATTGGAATTAAATTTGATATGTAGTTTCCTCTAGGGCCGTAGGTGCTGATAAGAAAGGGTTTCAAAATATTGAAATATTTGGGGGGTCAAAGTTACTAAATCACGATTTCTCCAAAACTATCGAACGGATTGGAACGAAATTTGGTATGTAGCTTCCTCTAGGTGCTCTCTAAGAAAGTTTTTCAAACAATTTTAAATTTTAGGGGGTTTGGGTTGGTCTAATTTACTAAAAAAACCACCGAACGGACTGGAATGAAATTTGATATGTAGCTTCCTCTAGGGCAATAAGAAAGGGTTTCAAAAACTTCGAAATTTTAGAGGAATTTGGGGTGGGTGAAAGTTACTAAAAATCCCCATAAGAAATGCATAGTGTAATATATTTATTGATATAATATATTTTTTGTTAATATATATTTAACTTTGATTTATCTATCCGTGCAAAGCCGCATCGGGCCAGCTATTCTTTGTATGTATGATATATGTAAATATTTTCTAGAAAACGGTTATAAGGATTTCCTTGAGATTTTAAATTTTAAAAAGCGCGGGACATTTTGGGATCGAACTCGTAATCTTTAGATTACTAATCACATACTTTACCGATGAGCCAAGCCGACAGAGGTAACACGCAGAGTATAAAATGCGTAAACAAACAGAATACATAGTTTTTCTGTTATTATAATATAATGTTTGCGCAAATTCATATTTAGTAATCCCCCCTAAAAATGAAATGCTGATTAAAATTTTTAAATCTTGCAGTCTAAAAGAATAAAGGTCCATTTACACATCAAAATAATTTACAGGGTGTCCCACGAAGAGGTTTAAACGTTTGATTTTGTATAGCTTGTCCATTAATGCATCGATATTTTTGAAACTTTACACACCCCACAATATAGAGGCCTTAAAAATATTCTGGGAAAACCTTAGCAGTACAAAACTTGCAGAAACAAAATGGTGGAATAATGAAAAATGTATTAATTTTCTGCCTCTGTAAGTAGGCATTTAAGTTATACCTTACTGGTTTTGTAACAAAAATTAAATTATTAAATTAAATTACTGTAGATTGTTTTAAATATTTGTACTGTCACATTCTAATGATCTAAGGCAAAATTGATTAGAAAACTAGGATATAACGTAGTGGAAAACTTAAAACCAAAGTCTAAAATTACCCAATTTGATTATAAATGATTCGCTCAACAAATGATTTGTACGTTTTAAAAAGAAATCCTGCGTTATCCGTAGAAATTCCTATTCAATTGCGTGTTTTAAATCATAATAATTGTTGAAGCTGTGGGAATAAACATGTTCCTTTAGGTAACCCCATAAAAATAAGTCACACAAACTTAAATCTGGTGATCGGGGTGACCAATCCAAAAAAACTACTTCCACGTCCAATCCAACGCAAGTCCTTGACAGGATTTTCGAAATGGGATGAAGCACCATCTTGCTGGAATATTGCTTGGTTCATTTCTGGAACGATACAATGAGGCAAGCCATGTTGATTTAAAACTTGTGCACACCTAATTCCAGACATTGTACTGTCCGAAATGTCGTAAGATAACATCCCTTTTACAGTCACAGCCGCTCAAACAGTAATGCCTTTTGATTGAGTAGAGTTTGTTCAAGAATATGTGGATTATTGGTGTTATGCCTATTCACTACGCCATTGCGATAGAAAGTGGACTCGTCTGAGAAAACAATTCGAGCATGCCAATCAGGATCTAACTCATGATACTCAATGATGCTTGAACAAAAGTTCTGCCCGGATCATCCTCAAGTAAGTTAGAACTGCAAAGCAGTAAAAAATATGGGTACTAACTCAAGAAAGTTATTTTTGGCGGGAGAAAATAAAAAAAAAGTCATTATTTCACCATTTTTTTCTGCAAGTGTTGTACTGCTAAAGTTTTCACAGAAGATGTTTAAAGAATCTATTGTGGAGTGTGTAAAGTTTCACAAAGATCGATGCATTAATGGGCAACGTATACAAAATCAAACCTTTAAACCTTTTCGTGGGACATCCTGTATATAAACGGACACAGGGCCGCCGAGAGGTTGTAGGTGGCCTGGGGCAAATTTAATTCTTTAGGCCCCCTGACTTAAAACTAAATTTTTGGGAAGGTTGGGTGAAGGAAGGATAACTTTTTTCACACAATAGTTAATACTAAAAAAAATTTAAAATAATATTAGACAGTAGTAATACATAATAATATTAGAAATTAATGAAACAATTGTCTACATTTAAAAATAAAGGGGCACTACTAAACGACATGCCTTTATGGCTTTCGAGCTTGATTTAATTTATAAAGGATAAAGGTACTATATTATTTATTTGTATTTACCATCCAAGTACCTTTAATACCATACAAAAACAAATCTGTCTGGGTAACTAAAAAATTCCACTTTATAATTTCACTTGATTACTTTTCCTTCCGGAAAAAAATATTTTGAACTCACTTACAAATATCTTGTTATTGTGGGCTTCATACAAATATTTTTAAACTAATGCATTGTTGAAAAAAATTAAATTTACTGTTAAATCAACGTATTGTTTTCAATTTTTTTAATACTTTTAAATCCAGGGGCTCCCTGACGTTGGGGGCCCTGGGCAATGTGCCCCTTTTGCCCCACTCTCGGTGGCCCTGCACGGACACAAGATCATATATTTAATCATAGGCCTGGAATTAAATCAACAATTTTAAACCAAAATATTTTAAATTGATCATTCAGGCAACACTAAATTCTTGTTCACTTTTCAGTCAAAGTTTTCATTGGAAGTAGGCCTATATTTGGAAATTAAGAGAAGCTCAAAATTTTATGATTATTCTATTAAACTAACAATAATTCTGACCAATAACCCGAAATAGTGATAGTTTAAAATATACTTTTATGCTTCTGGGCTAATTCGTTTATTTAGGGTGTCTTGACAGAAGTAAACAAAAAGGATTGTAAAAATTCGTACATTTTAAACGATTATAAAAACAACCAACATCCAGCCATTATAAGAAATTGTAAACTTATAAACATGACACCAAAGTTGAATGTAGTCTAGCTTTTGTTGAAGTATTTCAGATGATGAACTAAATCAGCTGTTACATGCCTGAAGCGGAGGTTTATTGTTGTCAACTGATCAATAACTTAACATATGTTGTTAAAATGATAGTTATTTTACACGACCACGTGCATGTGCTATGCCATTTTGTTACGCACGGATGTACGAACGTACATCTGAATTTGAAAGGAGTTAATACACATATAGGTAGGAACTTTATTCAATTTATCAGCTTTGTCTATATACACCTAATTACTGTAATCTTATTACTAGACAGAGGCCTAGATTACTAGATTACAAACGTTTACCCCCTCCCCCCACCCAGGTAGCTCAACAGGTGTGTGGCTTAATTAGAAGCTGAATGCAGATTGCAAGGAGCAAGCAATCGATTTACTCTGTAGCGACAGTTTTAGATACGCAGTAGCCATTGTTCAGTATTTGCATTATCGAAAACTAAACACAACCTACCATTGGGACTAAAATTATTCAACGTGCCCTAAATTGTATTCCACTGATGATATTACTCGCAATATAATCTGTACATATAGAAGAAGAAGTCCTGACTGACTGATTCATAATATACTTACACAAAATTGGCTTTAAGGGTTGAAAATAGTAAAAATACGGGGAGTCACTTCCAAATTTTTAACAGATGAAACAGCTGATTTGAATAAAAACAATAAGCTGGCCTATTCTGAACCAATAAACGTTTGTTGAATGCATTTACATTCATTACCATAATAAGCAACTTAGATATATGGGAGTATTTAAAATTTTTGAGTTACCGACATTTTGATTTATTCGAAATTGATTTCGAGTGGATCAATGAAATATCGTTGTGTGGCATATCGTTTAAAAGCTTATTTAATTCTAAATCCAAAAAGAATAATGATAAATATTTAGAAAAATAATAGTACAGCAAAATGGGTCAAAATCAGAAAACACTATTTCATTGTTTTTTGGCCGCCATTTTAATTTAGTTAAAGATATGGATGTGCAAATTTCACCGTTGGTTTTCTCATGAAATTCTACATCGAAATAATGTATCACATGACCACCTTCCTTAAAAAAAAAAAACAAAGTTACATTCAGAATAACGGATTCAAGATGGCGGATAATTTCAAAAAAATCTTATTAATTAACTGTTTTTACATAAAGTAGGTTCCTTAATCACATCTACCTTCAAATTTTCTTTCCAGACTTTTCTACACCCTGTATATAAAAGATGAGTAGATTAACACATAGCTGGAACGTGTAAACCGATTTCAACACTAAACTTACTATCTGTAAAATATATTTCGAGGGAAAAACACGCAGCACTTACAGAGATGGGGTAGGCAAGAGACGGGTACGTAAAAACAATAAAAAACTACTGTTATTAGTGTTGACTTCGTAGTTTTCAAAGTCGCTGATATAAACAATGACAAGACACAAATATTTCAAATAATATTTTATACAAGAGAGACTAAACAATGTAGGGTAGGAAAGCAATGGTATTGAAGCTTGTACACCATGATTACAATATACTCATGGAATTCCCAAACAGTTTTAATGCCTTTGATCTGTCACTGTTAGACTGTAATAATTAATTATAGTCCAGCTTGATTAGAGGCGTCTGGTAAATGCTTTAAACTAGGGGGTATTAGCATGATCATGTGTTTAGTGGAACGCTCTCGTTCATCCCTAAACGGTTTCAACTTGTACTCAAATTTGACCTTTCTTGGCTCAAAATAGCCCACGAAACGTAAAAATAATTTGACCACGCAGCTGAACCGCTGACGTGAGTTGAGCAAATTTACAAAATTAAACTTATAGGCTTATGTTTTAGGGTTTCAACCAACAATTTGGGAAATAGGTCTATTCACGACGGTGCTGAATAGCTGCAAAATGGTTCGCACCCCATTCCGCATATTGGGAGTATCTTCAGTACACAAAGCATTGCGTGATTCGCACGCCATTCCGCATATTAGGAGTATCTTCATATACAAAGCATTGCGTGCTTCGCACGCCATTCCGCTTATTGGGAGTATC
>JAGFPH010003813.1:17999-28602 GCA_018207615.1 Philaenus spumarius
TTCACTGTGAATTTCAGTAATTTTGGTAGCCTGAAGGCGCCAAAATTCACAAAGTTGTGGCGATACGCGTTTTGTATCCATTACGATACATCATCAGTTGCGGCTTATGTTAAAACATCACACATGGGTGTTTGTCAAAGTTTAAAATAAAGCAACACCATGAACACAACACAAAACATAGTTCACGAATAGCAAGTCTACAAAGTACATTTCATACAAACATAATTACATATCAAACAACAAATCAATCGACATGATTACACCGGACACACGGATGACATATAACAGTACGGCACAAAAGTTTTAGGCCTACTGGTCTTCCCCTGGGGAGAATAATTAAAATTTTATATTTGACTTATTTGTGAAAAAATATTTGGTAAGCCCTGGGGACGACAAGTAGGCCTAAAACTTTTGTGCGGTACTGTTATATGTTATCCGTGTGTCCGGTGTAATCATGTCGATTGATTTGTTGTTTGAATATGTAATTATGTTTGTATGAAATGTACTTTGTATACTTGCTATTCGTGAACTATGTTTTGTGTTGTGTTTGTGGTGTTGCTTTATTTTAAACTTCGACATACACCCATGTGTGATGTTTTAACATGTGCTGCGACTGATGATGTATCGTAACGGATACGAAACGTATATTGCCACAACTTTGTGAATGTCGGCACCTTCAGGCTACCAAAAAGGTAATAATCACTGAAATTCTAATGTTATTCTTATGGAGAATAAATAAAATGTTATATCCTGTTTATTTGTGAATTTATTTTCATGAAACTTGGTAAGTGGTTTCGTGTGGTGGTGAATTACATATTTATACATTGGAAATTCGCTGAGTACGCAGGTTTCCTGCGACGGGACTATTTGGAATCCTTGTTGGAGCAAACCTTCATAGTCAGTCTAATGTTACTCTTAAGGATAATTTACAAAATGATATATCTCGTTTATCAATTAATGTATTTTTATAAAACTTGTAACATGGTTTTATGTGGGAGTTAAATATTTGTAGTTGTGTTTGAAATTTTATGAGTACAAAAATTTACTGCAATGGGGGTACATTAGATTATTGTAGCCTGCTTTCTTTAGCTGGTAGGGCTTTCATAATTACAAGAGTCAACTCTGGTATAAGGTAGACTGATGTGCTAAGCCAATGGACAGTATAGGTGTGTGTGTGTGTGTGTGTGTTTGTGTGTGTGCGCGCGTGTGAGTGTGCGTGCGTGTGTGCATGTGTGCGTGCGTGCACTTTCAGTGGTGCTGCAATGTGACAGCAAAAAATTGAATTTACTTTGAACACTCACAGTGTAATGTATTTAAAAAATATTGTAAAAACATTGTCTGAGACTATAGAAAAAATAACAAATTATTATTTTGTTACTGAGGTCAAAATATTTGTTTCAGGAAAAAAGATGCGGCCCCAGTTCCAGAAGCTTAGATGTGAAAAATAATAATTTATTTAGTATTGTGCAATAATGTTTACAACAAACAAGTCTGTTATCTACTATATTGTTTTGTAAATTTTACAACTAACGAGTTACCTAGTATTGTGCAATAAATTTTACAATCAAAAACAGTTATTTTTTTTATTTTTACCTAAAATAATTTTCCTTTTTTGGTTACATTTGGTAATTTTAGTATAGAGTTGGTTTAACACAAAATGTGCTGTGTTAAAAGATAATTGATGCAGTAATCAAAAGTTAATAGTTACAAATAACTTATATAAAACTAAAAGTTATCTATACAATTAGTTTATTTTCAAATCACTAATATAACAATTTTAATTGTTTGTTTGACCATACTAAATATAATAACATTTTATACTTCTAAAATTGCTTAAAGGACTTTTTTTAGAAGTGACTGTTATAGTTTTAAACAACTTAGCACTTATAATGTTAATAGGTTTTGCAAAATTATTTCCTCTTGAGAAATCAAATTTTATATTTGTGTAAGTAACAAGGAAATGTTGAAATACATACTTAGACATATACATTCTTATATTTTATAAAAATTAGGGTGTATAAATTAGTTAATGATATAGTGATTGCTGACTGATGATTCCAGTGCTAGAAAAGAAGTCCAATGGAGATCGGTAAAAAAGGGGTTTACTGTCCAGTTTTTGGTTTTTAGGTAATTTTAGGCTTATTAAATTTGTATTAAATTCAACGTGTGTATTTTTCAGCTGGTTTAGTTGAAGACTCAATCCTATAATCACTAGTAATTCTAGATACAAGAGGTTTTGTAAATAAGGCATTATAGCAACCTCCATTTTTTTCCAGAAATAATTATACTTTATTTAGAGAACCATCTTAGACAGTGAGCTGGGGAGTTACATTATTGGTGAAAAACAAAATATCATTAAAAAACTGAACCTAACCACCGTATCATGCTGGAAGGATAGAAGGTCATTTTAGTGTATAAGTACCAATAAGATTCAAGTAAACAAGAACACCATAATATCCAAGCTTGTCGATGCTTTAACCTTGATTTATTCACGATTTAACCTTGAATTAAACTTTATTATTGGCCTTGATTTATTCCTGATTTACCCTTGAATTAATAATAATTATTAGCCTTGATTTAGTCATGATTTAACCTTAAATTAACCCTGATTTAGTCATGATTTAACCCTAAATTAACCCTGATTTAGCCTTAATTTGTAACTACTGCTTTAAATTTTACCCTTGAATCAAGCAATAAAATTCAAGGTTAATTCAAGCTGCACAAGTGTTGACTTGCGCCCTTGAAACCGGCCTGATTTTACCTAGATGCCTTGATTTTTTTACCTTAATTCAGGCTTGTAACCTTGAAATTTCAGGACTGATTTAGCCTGAAATCAAGAAAATTTTGCTATGTGGGTTATACCGTGCAATATAACTGATCGTCAAGGCTTCGAAAGACGGAAATTCTAACTGTAAATAAATCTACAAACTACAGTCTGAATAAACAACACACCATCTGATTTTGCAGCCGTGATTAATTTGAAATACTATTAAAACTTCACTGAGAGGTAATGCGCACGCGCTAAAGTTATTTATCAACTTGTCCATTATTAACATATCTGCAAACTAATATTACGGTGATGTTACACATTACCCGTTGACTAATTACTGAATGCAGGATACAGTTCTATTTCGGTTAATGCACTTCCGCAACTACAATATACTGAACTGTTTTATACAGTAATATAGGTTAGTAAACATGATATTTAGTTCCATTTGAAAACTTTGACTAATTGATGGAAACATTTCACCCGATGGAAATTAGTTTTAGTACTAAAATGAAACAGATTATATATGACTAATACAAATGTAATGTTATATTTCGAAATATTTTGCTACTTCGATTAACATGGACATCTGTTACGATAACAGCTTTTTTAGGTTAGATTAACAAACTAAAAGCAAACAGAAAAAAAATCAGCGGAAAACGCTTACTGTATTATAATTCAATTCAAACATCTGTTGTTAAATATAAACAAAAAAGCTGATTTGGATCGAAAACAACATAATTTTAGGTTAGTCCTACTGAACGAACACAGACCAAATTCAACACATGCCGTTTATTTTAGCCCGTTTTAAAAACATGGCATTTTATTAAAAAAACAAATTATTTAAATTATTATTTTCTGCTATTATTGGTATTGTGTTTTTGAAATTTTGCGATTGATTTAAAGTTTCTTCATAAGATTATGACCGGTACTTCTAAGCTATGTTTGAAGTTTTAAGTCTCTAGCTCGTCGGTAAATTAGTTTAAAATTGATTGCAATATTTTTACCGAACAGACAAACAAGAAAACGATTTAATATAAACGTCGTAATAATAAAAATCAACTAACATCCAAACATTATAAGAAATTAGTTTTTATTGAAGTTGTAATCTTGTAAACGTAACCCCAAAGTATAATCTAGGATAGATGTTTTTAAAGTATTACAGATGATGAATGAAATCAGCTGTTACATGCCTGAAACTGTAAAGGTTTTATTATCAGTGCTCAATGGCTGATTTCACACTTACCGACACGACATCGACACGATACAGCAATAGTACCGATATCGTCACGATATCGGCAGACGTCTTTCACATTCACCGACTCGACGAGGATACCGACACGACCAATTGTACAAGCTATCGTGTAGATTGACCCAAAAAATACATAGGACAAACAAGGATGTTCAAAAAAAGTTTAAGGAACATAATCCGTCTGCCAACAAATTACAAAGCTAATAAAAAAACTAAATGTGTGCTGTCGTGGAACGAAGTTCATCACGCCTTTTCTTCAATTCTTTTAAATGCCTTACACACATAATTTTAATCTTTCAATTGACGTTTATTATTGTATTGTTTTTTATACAAATATTTACTGTTTCCATACGTTTAATGTTATTATAATAAAGGTGTAGAATTAATTATAACATCAAAGCTAAGATGGTAAACACAGTTAAATGTCCATTAATTGTAAATACATTCAATAAACATAAAATGTTGATTCACTGTCTAGGCCTAACCTAAAATTAATTTGGTTCTTTAATTTATTTTAACTATCTTAACGGCAAAATAAATACAATGATTTTAGGTTAGGCCTAGACTTAAAGTAAAACTTTCTAGGCCTAACCTTAACATAGCAACCAGTAAACAAACTGAGACGATATCGTTCCGATAAAGAAGGGAGACTAGCAGCTCGCCGACATGTCGACGACTGCAACGACACGACACCGATATGTCGGTGAGTGTGAAAGCTACTCTTAAGATTAAGTTAGTTTTCATGACCGACAACATCGTTCCGATATCGTGTCGGTGTCGTGTCGGTAAGTGTGAAATCAGCCAATAACGTAACATGTTTCTAAAATTATAGTTATTTTACACGACCACGCGCATGCGCTGTACCATTTTGTTACTCGCCTATATACGGACGTGCATTTGATGTTATAGCAGTTAATATAGGCCTACACAGATATATAGGGACTTTATTAAATTCTGTCAGCTTTGTCTATATAAACCTAATTAATGTAATGGTATTACTAGACACATGCCTAGGTTACACACGTTTAACCCCCTCTCCCCCCCTCCCAGATAGCTCAACAGGTGTGTATGGCTTAGTTAGAAGCTGAATGCAGATTGCAAGGAGCAAGCAATCGATTTACTCTGTAGCGACAGTTTTGAATTCGCAGTAGCCATTGTTCAATGTTTGCATTATCGCCGATTATTAGTAAATTATAAATCACGCTCTATGGTTATTTTATTCCACTGATGATATTACCTGCAATCTTTACAAACGGTGTCCATTTTAATTGCGCCACCAATTACAATTACGGGATCTCCAAAAGTACAAGATGTACAGGAAACTTTAAATAGGGGACTTCACCTACTTTTTAGTGAACATTAAAAATATGAATTTAAAATTTAAAAAATTTGTTGCCATTTTCCAATATGACGGACAACTTTCGAATTGCTTATGGGATATCCTGTATTTTATGATGATTTCGTTTTTAACAAGTTATTTCCAGACTTTTTTGTTCTTCAACTGTTTTTGATACGACTAATCGTTTGAAAGTTAGAGGGATATAAAGTTTTAAAAACGGCATAACTGAGCGCAATATATTTTGGTTATTGAAACGTTTTAAAAAAATTAAAACGCTCTTAACGCTAATAAAGCATTTTATTAACACTAATCAAACAAATACAATTTTAAAATCAATAAATTGTACGCTTTTTATTTATTTCTAAACCATAATACAGATGTTTAATATCAGCTGTTGAATCTCATTGTTTAAATTGTTGTTTAACGAAAGCCCTCTGTTTATTAGGCTACAAGTTCTCATTTTAAAGTAAAGTTTTTAATGTTTTTATATTCTAAAATGGCTGCCAACTTTCGAATGTTTTATGAAACACTCTATGTTTTATGATGATTTTGGATTTTACTGAATTCTGGATTGTGAATCAGCTGATATTAAACATCTGTAATCAACTTCATAGTGAATATGCGATAAATTTGTAGTTTTGTCACATAATTTTAAAAAAATTACAGAAACCTACTTGTTTTTTAACAAAATAAAAGCAAAAAATTTACGAAAAAATCTCACTGTATTATAATTTATAGTTATGTTTCTACATCATATAAAGTACCAGGAGACCGAGCTAAAGCTCGATTATAAGCAGGGCTATGATTTCAACAACATTAGGCTTACCTGTAATAAAAATAGAGTTTAAAGGATTAACCATAATCTCAACGCTATGCCTCAGAAATAAGTCAGGCCTAAATTAAAGTTTAATATTTCAATATCGATTTAGGCCTAGGGCCTAGTTCGCTCACGTCAATAACTATTATTGCAAATTTCCGTGAACATCGTTTAGGTTAGGCCTATAACATTAAACAACTAAATAAAGGGTATATTTATTTTGCAGAAGTATTCGTTGTCATGGTAACTATAAATAGATACAACATTAGGCTTACCTCTAATAAAATACAGTTTAAAAGAAAACAGATGATTATTGTAATGGAATTGAAAACATTTGCATCAGCTGTGCTTCGTTTAAAAGAAAACAGATGATTATTGTAATGACAATGAAAACATTTGCATCAGCTGTGCTTTGTATTGTTTAAAATGGACAAATTTCACTTTTTAATTTAATAAAAAGACGTAGAAAACGGATTTTCCCAGACTGGTGACCATTTCCAATCGATTTCTCGTGGCCAAAAGCACCATATAAAATAAAAAAAAATAAAAAATCCTTAGACTCAGATTCCAGATCCATTTAGCAGACAGACAATTATCTCTCGCTTTAGAAGATAAGATAACATATCCTGATAAAATATACAGGCTGATTTGGTTCCTGATTTGGTAGCCTGTACTGAACCAACTAACGTTTCTCGAAAGATTTTTACATTTATTATCATAACAACCAACTTGGCGAATAAAGAATCGGTACATTTTTTACAACCAACAACATTTTTGGCTATGACAGTATACCTCAATTAAATTAAAAAAAACATTGGACTACACGTTGTAAGTGATAACTTCTATGACCGATTTATATTGTTATTAGTATTAATATTAGAGGAGAATAAAGGTCAACAAATTACACAAGTCAATATATTGTCAAAAAATATTACATCATATTTTGAAATTGCATAATTATAATATAGTAATATTATTATTATTATAATATTATTATGTAATAATATTATAATTATAATTATAATAAGTATGCGAAAAATAGTGAAATAATAATCATTATAATGAAAGCAGTATTTATTTAGTTACTAATTATTATGAGTGAGGTATTAATTAGTGTATGCACTCTACATAGAATTCTAAGAATAATTCAATATGTAAGGGATAATTATAATAATAATTATTATAATATAGTAATTATAATATTATAATAACGTATTATTATATACTATGTATCGTCTATTCCCTCTCGACGTGCTTACTTGTCTATATATACTATGTATCGCCTATTCCCTCTTCACGCTCTGACTTGTGTCTACGCAAAAAGTTTGCGTGACGCGAGATTACAGAAACATAGTCAAGCGAAAGTGCCCAACGGGCCAATAGAAGTTATCACTTCAAAAAAGTTCCGTCATTCAAGCAAAAACTCTGCCCCTACTGCGCATGAGTAAAGATTTAGGTCATCCTACCCCAATCAAAGTGCGTCTGTCCTAACCGTTCGTCACTTCCGTTAATAAGTCAGAGGTAGCAATCAATTGTTTGCATTTTCTTTGTTTCTGGATTTGGTGAACGAAGCGAACGTTGGGCGGAACACACTAGTAGTTTATTGTGATTAATATTTATTAATTATAAAACAGGAATCAAAATCCTTGCGACCGTTGAAAGGAGAGAGTCATGTTACACAAATAACAACTAGTTACTATATTAAGATAATATTTAACCTTAATTTTTTAATATTTACTATTTATTTAGTACTCCTTAGTAATTAAAAATTTGTTGTTTAAGTAATCGAACTACATGTATACAGTAATTATACACTTATTTAATTACTAGGGGCTCTGCCCCTGGATGCTTTGCGTCCCAACCCCGCCAAGGCCTTTAGCCTCAGATGGCTGCTTCGCTTCGCTCGCAGTTGGAAAATTCGCTAAAGAATCTCGTTAATCTTTGGCTCGTTTGTACATTGGTTTGTAAAATTATGAAACCAGGCTTAAATATATTAACAGTAATTACAAGATTAATTATAACCTCAAATACATGCTTTAGAAACGTGAGAGGCTTTCATTACGATTTTAGTCCTAGTTCTACTATCTTCTGTCAACTAAAGTTTTGAATCCCGGCCTATATTACAAAATTGACTATTAGAATTTATCCATTTTTGCCAAGTTTGTGTTTTTTTGACCAAATAAATTGTTAAATCAGGTCTAATTTATCCTAATTCTAACGTGCTAAAACAGTATAAATTAGCTTGTTTTTTTAACAGTAATTAAAAACTATCCAATGAACAGCCGATTTTTGATAATACTCATCTCATGGCTTGTTTATAAACAGCTGTTTTGATTGCTTTATTTAATATTTCGTTGTTATTTTGTAACTAACATGGCTAACATAAGACCCTATGTTAAAACTGTTCAACTTTTAAATTATATTTCTCAAAAAATTGCGTTTTTACACGAAATACAACTATATGAGTGTACTTAAAAATCAAAACTACACCTAAATACAAAATTTCTTTAAATTCTTTGGAGCCGTTTTCGAGATCCGCGACAGATTCAAAGATACAAACAAAGATAGATATAAGAATTGCTCATTTAAAGTAATAGGATATATTAATTATATTAATTAATTTAGTAAAATTGTGTACGTGTATTATATTATACACGTACACAATTATTCTGTTTACCTGAAGTATACCTACGAAGTGAATAATTTAATAGAGATTATATTTTACCGTTTACTGGTGCAGTGAATTCATTTAATTATTTATTATTTTAATACGATCATTTCAGTTACCATAGCAACACCCAACATTAATTTATAGAGTGGGTTTAAAATACACTGTTCAATTAACTATTCAAAGGTTTAATAAATTTAATGGACAACATACATTTTATTGTAAAAGCTGTTTAAATAATTTATTTGTAGTAATATACATGAGCTTGGATAAATATTACACTTTCCACTATCGACATTTACTTGCACGTATGGAAACTCTAATGGAGGACATGCGTGCTCCTTGCTACCTCTAACACACATGTCCTACAACCATCAGTGGTAAACGTGGCTTTGCTAGCAGATACGGATATGTGAATGAAATAATCCGACCACGCAGCTGAACCGCTGGCGTGAGTTGAGCAAATTTCCAAAATCAAGTTTATAGGCCTATGTTTTAGGTTTCCAACCAACAATTTGGGAAATATTTCTATTCACGACGGTGCTGAATAGCTGCAAAAACGCCATTCTGCATATTGGGAGTAACTTCAATACACAAAACATTGCGTGCTTCGTATGCCATTCCGGATATCAGGGGGATCTTCAATACACAATGCATTGCGTGCTTCGCACGTCAACCCCCATATTGATAACATCTTCAACACACAAAGCATTGCGTTCTTCGCACGGCCACCTCCGTATTGGTAGTATGTTCAATGTAAAATGTATTGCGTGCTTCGCACGCCAACCACACGGTAGAATCCACCACATGGCTTTGAAATGGGTACTTCTATGGTATTTTACGTTTTGATCGATTTTGGGGAAACCAAGGATGCTATAAGGTCGCCTAAAAAAACAAATTGTGCTGAATAACATCCTACATTTATATTTTTAGAAAAAACTCAAAAACAAATTCATTCTCGTAGGAAAAATCTTCCGGTCAAAAAACGTGCTTCCGATTGTTTGATTTTTTTTGGCTAACGAACTCGTCCGAGCGACGTAGACGACCAACATGTGTACCAAATTTGAACCAAATCGGACTTAAAATGAGGCCGCTAGAGTGCGAACACATATATATGATTTTTAATGACACCCAAAAACGTGTTCTGGGGACCATGATCGGTGCTCATTTGCTACTCCCGACCTTGGGTCTTACCATAATGGCCACTGCAATAGCTAAGTTTTCCTATGGAATTCGCTAATAAGCGATAATATCCAATCATGCGTTTCAACCAATGGCGGCTAATTAAAAATTTTAAACCTAAATTACTCAAAAACTGTACATTTTAACAAAAAATTTTAGGACTCATTTTGTCTAGTATTTTTGATTACCTATCCCCTATCGGATGATGTAATTGCCAAAACAATCTAATTAAGTATAATAGTTGAGTTATGTGTAATAATTGGTTTGTTCAATCCGGCATCCTATAGGCCTACCAACAAAATAATCACAACAATATTGTATGTACATATGCTGTTATTATCGTTAACTTAGCTATTATCCTTCATCCGATTGTTTTGCCAGTTACACCATCCGATAAGGAACCAATAGGTCTACAAAAAAGGTACCTTAAAATATTTTGTTAAAATGTTCAGTTTTTTAGTAATATAGGTTTGAAATTTTAAAACATCCGCTATTTTGAAACACATTATTGGATATAATCGGTTATTTTCCTTAAGATAGAGCATTGTTAGGTTAAACTTCAAGCCATGTTTGAACTC
>JAGFPH010003813.1:33468-46138 GCA_018207615.1 Philaenus spumarius
GGGGGGGGGGGGGTAGAAAGTAAAATACTTTATTGAATGGACGGGGCAAATCTCTATTACATTTATACCACAGTCTGTGTCGGTATAAATTCTTGCCGGATACATTCTGTCCACTTTTAAGATAAAATAGTTTCGATACTTTTATTGTATTTAGATGTCTCAAAGCTAGAAGTTTTAACTGCATAAACAGTATGTACATTTCTAGGCACTTCAATGTGCACCTCATGAGATGTTTCTATTGTATCTCTATAGGCCTTATATTTTCAAAGTAAATGCCACCACAACATTTAACACAGTACTGAATATCCTATATTCTACTAATGACTGGTATACTTGTTTACTCATTCATAAAGAACACGCGTTTCTTAACAGAGAGAAACTACAAAGACTGGCAAATAACTCCTGTTTCAATTTATCAACATCTATTTTCCCGGGTTCGACCTTTGACCTATTAACAAACACAAATATGCATTTACTAGTTCACATCCCGTGCTAAACTACCTCACTGTGATTTATTAAAAGTATATATCTGGTCTTAGATACATTTAATTAAGAACAAGTTCTTTAAAACCCACAGTTGCAATGATTTTAAATTTTGTCCCATTGACACTCCAATTTCTTCATGAGACTGACCACAACAAGACGTGGTCTGCAAATGTAGTAACTTCACACTTAAATTGAGCGTTACACAAGACATGTATACAATTTTATGTGCTAATACTCCATATAAATAACTACACGGTACAGTACGCCTTATATAAAACCTTAGATAGGGTATTAATGTTTAAAAGCAGTTATCAAATTATAAGCGAAAGGTGAGCTATTGCAGTGACCCTTATGGTGAGATCTAAGGTCAGGAGTAGTCAATGATCCCCAAGCAAGGTTACCAGAACACGTATAGTGGTGTCATTAAAAATTATCTATATATATAAAAGCGAAATACCACTCACCCACTCACTCACTGACTCACTCATCACGATTTCTGAAAAACTACCGAACGGATTGAAATGAAATTTTGTATGTAGCTTCCTCTAGGGCCATAGGTGCTCACTAAAAAAGGGTATGCAAAATTTCGAAATTTTAGGAGGGGTTTGGGGGGATCAAAGTTACTAAAATCATTATTTCAGATCTTTTATTATTATGACAATTAATAGTGCTTTTATTATTTAAGATCTATATATATAAAAGCCAAATACCACTCACTAACTGAACACTTAAAAAGAATACAATTACTTTAAAAAGACTGAAAATACCAACCACCACGGGCAACGCCGTACGGGTCAGCTAGTATATCTGTATGTATAAGCAGCTTTGTCCTGGCTGAATAACTGACTAACATAGAACCAAAGTAGAGTAAAACTACTTAAGATAAACATATATGGAAATTTAACCCTTGATCTGTCCATGCTAATTTGTTGCAATGCCAAGCCATTTCGGTGCGTGTACAAGCATATTTTCAAAAATTCGCCAGATATAGTAATTATAAACCAATCCGAAAGTATTTCATAGCTTTTTTGTAGAGAAAGGTTTAAAGAATTCATATACGCTAGTAACAAATTTATTGATGCAAAATTTACAAAGTTATAGCTCAAGAAACAAAAAAATGTTCAGTAACGAAAGGAAAAGGTTCAAATTTAGGCCTACATAAAAGTAGTAAACATTTCTTGTATTTGTTTTAAAAATTCACAAAAGTTTTGTAATTTATTTCTTAATAGAACTGTATAAAAATATTTATCAATTTCAAATTTCTTATTTTGAAAACACCAATTTTTATGTCCCTACTACAAGACTGCCAGCAAAACTAGGCCTAGTTTGAATAGTAATTTAGGAATATCCTTTATCCAAAATTGAAATATTATTATAACAAAGTGTAGAGAATAAATCAAGGAATTGAACTGTATACTTGTAACTTCTTCTTTTATAAACGTATTTCATTTAGTTTTACTTGAATCACAAAATTAGAACAAACAAATAAAAACTTCAACGTACGAAGTCTTATACACCATACTGTCTGACTATACCGTGGGACCAACTACAAGCGTTCTTAAGGTGAGTATTGAATTCAACAAAAGTCTTTATTTCCCAGGAATGTACGTATAAAACCATTACAGTAAATGTGGTTTACTTTACATGAGAAACGAAAGATCTAAGTTTTCCCTACAAATCGATATAAATATACAAATATAAGTTACAAATATATCGAATTGTAACGGATATCTCGAATGCAAAATGTATTTTTTCATTGGTTAAAAACTGTCCAATTGCAAAAGTTTACAGAAAACTCTTTATTTTCGGAATTATAAGAAGAGTGACGTCTGGTTGGAATGCAGTTTTAGAAAGTTAAAATCTTGACGAATCCGAAGGTATCTTTGTAGTATTGTCAAAATATTTCTGTCGAGCGATATTGAGCCTTAGAGAAGTGACTGTATTTGGGTAATTTCGCGTGCCATAATTTGATTTAGAAAAGTACAATTTTAAAACGATGATTACATATGTAAATATACGTTTTAGAACAAATTTTTTAATACAAAAATTAAAGTTTAAATCATTTCTTTTCCAACGGTTTTTGTTTTATTACGATTACATGATTTTTATTGGATTAAATATTCAATGCAAAGTAGAGTTGTCAATTTAACAGTCATACACGGTTAGGGTTTTAAAGATATAGTCGTATGGAGATATAGACGAACAACCAACAGCTTGTTTATATTAGATTATCAAACTAAAAACAAACACAAAGACAAATCAACGAAACATTCTTACTGTATTACAATAAAATTCAATTCAAACATCTGTTGTAAAGAATGTAAATTTCTTAGTAGTTTCAATTTACATCTTGTATATTTCTGTTATCACTATCGGCCTTATATTTTCAAAGTAAATTAAATGCCACCACAACATTCACTACCGTAATGAATCCTGAACTCTACTATGTAAAGGACACACGTTTCTTAACAGAAATTAACTACGAAGAGTGACAAATAACTCTTGTTTTAAATTTATCAACATTTATGTTCCAGTTTAACCTCTGACCTATAAACACACCTAACTACTTTTTGGATTATACTCGCAAAAATTAACATTTTTTTTTTTTACCCTAGGATTTTCTTGAAATTTTGACTTTAACATAAATTCAGGTGTAACCCCAGGAGGGAGTAATTTTAAAATATATTATGCTTCCTGTGAAAATAACGATGGTAAGTAGTCCCATAACAGAACGTTTTAATCTATTGGTGTTGTTTTCATGGTGTTTAAAGAATAAATTAACCCTTGAACCGAATACAAAATTCCGAAAGTTTACTCGCTAAAATTAGCATCCTTTTTTGTTTACCGTCGGATTTTCTTGACATTTTGTATAAGTGGTCGTTAATATACCATGAACGTATACGTATCAAAAATACTTAATTTTGACTTTTCAACCAATATCATATGTTTGTTGAAAGTAAAGAAACCCTTGAGCGTCTTGCAGCAGTCGAAAAATTATCTAACTGGTTTGATCCTGAGCGGCATCCTGCGGCGAGCGTTATGCCAACGCACATCCGCTGCTTGCATCGTAGCCAGCCAACCGTGTTTAACAAGGAAACTCTATCGGTTAGATAATTTTCGTGCGCCGCTTGCACCTGCTACTGCCGCCTGCCGCCCACCGCTCACCGCTTGCATCGTAGCACAGGCTTTGGGCACACTTTTCATACATTAGCCTACAGGTATAGGCAATGACCAGTCTATTCAATATATGAGCACCGCAATTTTAGAAATTGACATACCTTTTAAATAGTCTGTATAAAATCTGAATTAATGTATATTTTATTGTAGTGAATAATTCACAAAAATTTAAGTTCTATATTGATAAAGTTATATATTGAACTACAATGAGGTCTGGAAAAGTAGCCTACTTTTTGCATAAACATGGATTTCATACAATTTTGTCTCCAGTTTCCAAAGTTTGTTTAGAGGTAGCCCCATCGTTGAAAGTAACTCCGTTTGACGGTATTCCTAACTAGGTGGAATGGTGAAATGAAATTAATTTTGTATCTCATTAAGAGCCATATTTGCCCCCAGGTTTAAGATAGGTTATGAGGGTCAGTAAATTTAATTTAGGATGTAAATAATTTAATTGAGAAGTATTAAGTGATGCCCGGTACTAACGGACAGACTCTGCGGACATTTCGAACAACCTACCCGTTTCCTTCCGTTTTTTAGAAGAAAACATAATTTTAACGCTACGGAATGAAAAGAACTGATGGTGTAAACCTACACTAAGATGCTATACGGACGTTAGTGAGTGATATATTATAACATAAACTGACGCGCAGATGCCACATAAATCATTTCATTCTCAGGTGGCTTTCTCATTGCAATTAGTCTCCCTCGCTTGCTCCAGTTTACAGTGTATTCGGGCATGTTATACGGTTCCTGTTGTGTCGTCAATGCGCATGCGCAACAGTTGCTACTATCTTTTCTAAAAACATCAAAACTGTGCTAACCACAGTCTCTTCATTTAAATAAATTAATTCATTTTTTAGGTTAAACACACACTAGTTTCGGTTAGAAAACCGTTAAAATTTAGGGTTCCATGCCAGCTTATAACATATTATGAAACAGCTGATTCAGATCAAAAGCTTAGCAACACATGTTTGTTGAATGCATTTACATTCATTAACTTAGCAACCAACTTAACAATTTCGGAATCCGTTTATTCTTATTCACAACCAACAGCTTTTTTAGGTTAAATTACCAAAATGAAAGCAAACACAAACAAAAATCAACGAAAAATACTTACTGTATTATATTTTAACTAGCCAGCCCGTGCGAATATTTCACAAGTTATGAGTAGGCCTACTTTATCTTATTATTTTAATACATTGATTTAATAGGGTAATTAAGTGATAGATTACACTTATTTATTCCATAAATAAAATTACAAACAATTTACAAAATATTGTCTATGGATTTAGTGCCCACATAGACACGAGGCCTGTGCGTGGGCACGAGTCGTGCACAACATAACTTCACAATAACAATTATGGAAAAAGAGAGAAAATAAAAAAAAAATAAGAAAAGTACAAATTTAAAAAGTACCAAAAATCATAAATAGGTCATCACCAGAACAACGACGTCACTCCTGTGCCTACACCAAAAATTCCCCTACAAAGGATCAGAATAAAACTCGAGATAAAAAATTAAAAGATAAAAAAGCGACATATAGGTTAAACATAACTTTATACGTACTTCGAAAAAATGACGGACTCACAATAATCCCTCCCTACTCCCCTAACCATAAAGAAACTTGCTTTTTATAGGCCTTAACTGTATAATTTTGAAAAAGGCTCAGGTTTTTGGAATATTACGGAAAATCATCTGTGAAACGTAATATGAGTTAGAAGTGGATACAGATCTATAAAGCATATCTGTTCTTATACCCACTGCTAGAGAATGACTCGAAATAGAAAAAATGAAATTGGAATTTTTATGCAAAAAAGTTAAAAGAGCTTTTACAAAAAGTTGCCTGATATTAAAAACTTTTATACTTGCATATAGAATGTAAAAAGTCTAACAAAAAGCTGTCATTTTAGTTAAACAGATCGTTAATAGATGGCGTCTTTTATTATAAAGTATAATATAAAAGTTTTTTATTAAATTATTTTTTAAGAAAACATTAATTTTAAGATCTGTTTATTTTTTGTCAATAACGGGGACCATAAGATTTAAAATGATGCTTGAATTATTAATTTTGGCGAAGACCTAAGGGAGAAAAATTCCTTTAAGAAATAATATATAAGGATTACATCTGTTGTTGCATATTATAAATAAAACAGCTGATTTGAATCAAAAGCTTAACACAAATATACGTTAGGCCTACATTCACCAAGACAGGTTGCTTGAAAGCATTTACATGTGTTACCTAAGCAATCTGCATAGCATAGGCCTATTTAAAATAGGTTAATTTTGTTCAACCAACAGCGTGTTTAGGTTAGGTTTATATCGCTCTATTATGTAAAATAATCCCGCCATTCACACAAAAACCTGGCCCTACTGCGTATGTGTCAGGAACTAGGACCACACCCCCACCACCCTACCCGATCCAAGTGCCTCTGTCCTAATCAATTGCCATTTCAGTGAAAATGTCACATTATAATTATAATACTGTCTATTTTCATTTATTTCTCTCAGGTGTTATTATAACGGGTGTCCAAAATGTCCCACGTCCCTTTACTTTGGAACAGATAGAAATAAATAAATGGGCTTCGGGGTATCTATAATGATATCAAATCTCATGAATCACACAATGACCTATAACCTAAAGATTGCCAAGTCACAAAAGCAAAAACAAACCTAGCCTAGGCCTAGCCTACTTCAACCAAGATCACAATAAATTATACCACACTTTTACATAGCACTATTCCATTTATTAACACACCATAAAATTAACAAACAAGCATTAACACCAATTCTTTAATCACAGTTATCCAGCGTGAAGATCAGAAAACGTATTGAACCCAAACTAGGTTATACCAATGTAAACAAACGTCTCAATATTACAGATCGATATTAAAGATTGCGATTCGAAATTATGTTATAAGAAAATCTAAATACAACCAATAGAACATAATATAGATATGTGTAACATAAATAAGTGTTCAGTAAAACAATGTTAATTAAAGTGAAAGTATTAGTATTTATTTGTAAAGAGATTGTAAAACGTAAATAACATAACGATTTAGCATTCAGCTATTAACACACTAGAGTTTAGTAGTAGGCCTGCTTGATACTAAGGTCGTGGTTTAATACATAATTTTATTTTACTAATATAATGGTAATTTTAACCAATATGGCATAAATTTAAAAGAAATATGAATGCGCTAAATAAATACTCATGTTACACGCGAATATGCGATATTCACACAAGAAACGTTATAATACATTGAACCTAACGAAATGAACTACAACCGACAATCGGAGATCAGATGTGCAACAAAGGAAATAAGATGAGCAAGACCCTCCTAGGGGACAATTGAAAAATAACCTAACTACCGCCTAGTTCGAAAGCATTCTACAGCTAGCAGTCCAGAGATGAAGATGTGTTTTTGCAATTCCGATATTTATTCAGTTTAAAGTAAACGTGTTACAAGAAACAAAACCGTTTAAAATTGAACATAACTTGGTATAGTCTGTATACTTTATAAAAAACAATAGTTAAAATCAACTAAATGAGACTAATTAATCAAATTAATGAACTTTGAATATTTTATCTTGAGTACAATTTTGATGCCATTTTTTGATTCGATATTCAACATAGCTTAAAAAATTCAAATGCGTATTATAAAAAAGATTATCCAAACCCGGCCGATAACCCTTCCCAAGATTTTATAAAAGATTTATTGTCATATGACTTTAGATAATAAATCAACAAATATTAATTGAGCACGGCTGATGGGCAATCTTAAGAAATCTGTAAATGAACAATCTGAACAACAATCTTGTGAACCTAATAAAATTATCAATATTTTCATTTAAAGAGTAAATGTATAAGATATAATTTGATTACAATTAAAGGAAAATAAAATGTATATTCTGTTTCTTATTTATAGTTTTTGATTCGAAGTACAACAGCTATCATTTAATTTCAAAGTAATATAAGATTATCATAAATAGGCTAATCCTATTAGATCATTCAAAGATTAAAATTAGTTGTGTAATTATTATAAATTTGACGCCCAACTAGTGGGGCATTATTAAAAGAGAGTAGATTATTATATATCTTTATATTTTGGGGACAAAGGGAGATGAATTTTGGTGTAACCGACCATTTTACGCCTTATCCCAAAATGGGGAATTGAGAGGGTAATTCAAAAATCTTAAAAACAAATCCCCATCAAGTCATACCTCATTTTAAAGGGACTGATAAATAAAGAAGAATGACACAAATTAGCGCTATATATCTTAACAATATCGAAAATGGTTACCAGTCAAATTTTAAATATCCTATGTTTACACAATTTTAATTACGTTACAAACACTATGTTTCAGTGGAAATGAATAGGGGTTCTTTGCATGTTATTTAATAAGATCAGAGGCTCATACAAAATCTAGTACTAAACAATATTTACACATTTTGGCAAAATCTTAAAAGCAACTAACAAAGAAACTTGCAGTTTCTAGATACAACAGGTAGTGAGGAATTCTGTAGCGGACCGTTTCTAATAAATGGAAACTTGAACGGAGAATAATACTTAAAATGTGTTCGAAAATAATATTGTTCCACCCATTAATGAAATTGTTCAAGAAACTTACAATCCTGTATTTCAACATGTCGGAGTCCCGCCTCAGTACAATTTGCGAGTTCGAAATGTCTTAAATCAGCAGTTTTCTGGAAGATGAATATGTCGGCGGCGTGGTGCCATAGAGTGGCCTGCTCGGTCAGCCGATCTATCACCCTGGACTTCTTTTTTGGTGGTTCCTCAAAGGTAAAGTGTTTGAAACCAAATCTCAAAACTTAGATGAATTAAGAGCAAGGATTGAAAACATTTGTCAGATGATCTCAGCAGATATGATAGGTAAATAAATGTAAGGCGTTCCTTTGAGTCAAGGTTTTATTTTTGCCAAGAAGTAAAGGGATATCATTTTGAGCATTTAATCTAAATTTAGAATTAAGGTAAGTCTTTACTTTTATCACCAACTAGGGGCTCTGCCCCTGGATGCTCCGCGTCTAACCCCGCCTCGGCCTCAGAAAAAAATTCGCTTCGCTCGCAGTTGGAAAATTCGCTAACAAATCTCGTTAATCTTTGGCTCGTTTGTACATAGGTGACCGAGCATAAATCAGCTGTTTCATTTGGGAGCTGACTCAAACTCATTAAACATTATCTCCATAAGATTAACATGGGAAATTTGAAGGATTATGTGCCGGAGCTCCTTCTCGGGTGAATAGCGGCTAAACGGATAATCGGACCTTAAATCTGACGGGAAATCGTCAGTTTGAAATTAAATTTTCCACAACTTTTGTATTTAAAATTTTTTTCTATCTCCTACCGTTTTCTTACAAAACGCGATCGAAATGGAAAAATAAAAATTTGAAAAAAATCATTCCCGCCCAAAAGGTGCTTTCAAAATTAAAAATGTTAACTTTTAGCAATTTTTCTAAAAGTTTCTCGTCGAGAGCTTTAACTCAAGTACCTATGAGGTTGAGGGGGTACGATTATGGGAAGTGCCTCATAGTTTATGTCAGTGAATCGGTGAACCCGTCTAGCTTTAAAGACGTTGGGCGGAGCCTCCCTTCTCTGATGAATAGTGGCTAAATGGATGATTGGATCTTGAATCTGACGGAAAGTCGTTAGTTTGAAATTTAATTTTCTACAACTTTTGTATTTAACATTTTTTCCATCTCTTACCGCTTTCTTACAAAACGCGCTCAAAGTGAAAAAATTTAAAAAATTTAAAAATCAAAAAAATCTTCCCCGCCCAAAAGATGCTTCCAAAAAAAAATTAATTCTGGCAATTTTTCCCGAAAGTTTTTCGTCGAGAGCTTTAATTCAAGTATAAGGTTGAGGAGGGTCCGATTTCGGGAAGTGCTAGTAACTAATGTCAGTGAATCAATGTTACCGTCTAGCTTATATAAGTAGATGAGAGGTATTGTAACATACCTAATTAAAAATATGTGGTAATAAGATGTTTTCAACTTCTGACTGGCAGCCATTTTCGATAGGGTTAAGTTCGATAGGGGGGGGGGGGGCCTATAATTTGTGCCATTCTTCTTCATTTATCAAACCCTTTAAAATGAGGTACCACTTAATGGGGGTTTGTATTTAAGATTTTTGAATTTACCCTCTCAAACCCCCATATTGGGGTAAGGGGTGAAATGGTCGGTTATAAGAAAATGCATCTTACCGAGTCATATAGAGATACCCCGAAGCTCATTTACTTATTTCTACTTGTACCAAAGTTAAGGGAGGGTGGAACTTTTTTGGACACCATGTATGATTCCAAATTTACTTGCTCGAACTTTCAAAATTCAACATAAATAACCACTAGTTAAACAGCCGCTTACCACAAACAAACAAATACCAATAACGATAAAGTCGTGCCAACATAATCACTCTAAAGGTATCGACATTATTCAACAGTTGGTAGCATTGTTTCTCACAAAGCCATTAATCAAGCGCAAGTCATACTCTAGCAGGGTCTAACAATAGCGATGGTTACAGGTGTACAATACAATCACATAAACTAAGCCTTTCTGTAACAATCGTAAGCCTTAAATCGCATCCTTGATAATCGATTAATCGTTACGACGAACAATCATTCCATGATGTACCACTGTTACCTATCCATTGAGTATACAGTAATGAACAATTCAAAAGTCGAGTCGGTAGCATTGTTTAGTTATGCAGTAAACAACAAATATTTTTAAACAAGAGAAAGACTGAGCGTGCTTCGCACGCCATAACTAAGCTGGTAAAATGTTTCACTCTGATCTAGACCTAATCTCAAAATCAAAGGAGCTTTTATTTCTTAAAAATACGACAAAATATTTATTTCACTCGTTGTCCGAAAACATTAAAACGGTGCTTTACTGTAATTGGTCATATTTTATACCTTTAAAATTGCCTCTCTTCTTTATAACAAAAAAAATAATAAATACTACAGGGTGAGTTTTATGTCCAGGCACACCTGGATATAATTTAAACGGGCTGAGATATCAATGTGATACCTTGACATGGACCTATTATAACATTTCTTTTATTTTTTTAGGTGGTTAAACATTTCACCCCCCTATTCGAAAGGGGGCTTAATTAGGGCAACTTAAAATTGTCAAATGTAAACCCCTATCATGTGACCCCTCATTATAAAGGGCATGAAAAAGGAAATCAAATGGCGCAAACTAGAGGTCTCTATGTCGCCCTTATCAAAATCTACTGCCATTCAAAAATACGAGGGAAGTACTTCCCAAAGTTATTAGAAAATTAAGTTTTCAACTCCTTATCTAATACAAACATCATGGAAAGATTGAAAACGTTTATTTAACACAGTAAAATACTATTTGCAATAGTAAAATAATTGATTGCCTTGTTCTGTTGTTAGTTACATTAAGTCAACATGCTTTGGAATTTCCCGTGTTCTTACCTTGCCAGTTTCAACAATCTACTTAGGACTTTCTCTTACATCCTACTCACTTGCATTTTATCAGTTCATATCTTAGGTTGCCATCAACAATTTCAGTTCAAGTTTACTCTTCTGGCGAATAGTGTTAGTTATTTTATTTCTATTATGGAAGCTTCTGAGTTTGGAAGAATTACTGTGTTAATGGTGAGAGGTTATGGGGACCGTAAGAGATCATACAGTACCTTCAATTGATGAAGAGAACTCATTAGATGTTATGCAGTCCTTTGTTGAAATCCCAACTTATCTTCGAGAAGAGCTGCTTTGGAGCACATCAGAAAATGGTGAAGTTTTCTAATAACTTTAGGAAGTACTTCGCCCGTATTTTGGAATGGCTGTAATTTTGATGGGGGCAACATAGAGACCTCTAGCTTGCGCTATTTGATTTCTTTTTGTATGCACTTTAAAATGAGGGGTCACATGATGGGGGTTTGCATTTTAAAATTTTATGTTGCCCCCCTTTACCCCCCTTTAGAACAGGAGGGCGAAATGTTTAACCACCTAAAACAGTAAAAGAAATGTTATAATAGGACCATGTCAAGGCCTCACATTGATATCTCAGGCCGTCTAAATTAAATCCAGGTGTGCCTCGACACAAAACTCACTCTGTATGTCATAATCAATTGTCATTCCCGTGAAAATACCTCAGTAAACAATATATCTGTTTACATTTGCTTCAACGAGAATCGCCTTGTGGATTAGCGATCGAAGCGAGGAGGGGCGAAGCCCACTATTACTGTATACAGCAAACAGACAGAAAAACTTATTTATTTAGATTCGCTTCACAGCATTTCGAATAAATTTAACTTTTAAAAATATATTTGATGAAAAAGATTGAAATACAAGTCTTCACTAAAATCATTCTGTGATCAAGTTAGCGATTGATTTGCTATAAAATCAGTGATCTGAAATATGGAATTAATAATGTTTGGTGTTTTTATTGGGATTAGAGGCTATTGTTGTCGTTGCTAGGCAACCGTCAGGTTTAATAGGGTATTGTTACATCTGGTAGCATTTTATATGATGTCGTATCTGTAAAAATATGATTGTTTTTTTTTCAAATAAAAGCGTTGCTATGGTTACGCATATAACAGTTTTTGCGATTTTATTCTAGAATAAGATAAACGATATCGTATTTAGAACTATTTTCTGGATGAAGTAAATGATAATTTGAGAAAGAATAAAACCGGGCCGAAACAGACTTCCGGAAACTTTATTTCAATCTTTTAATCCAAAATTATTAATAATTGTTTTGTATGATCTAAAAGTGTAAATGAGTTTTGTTACAGTAAACACAAAAAAACTTGTAATTATTATACACTCCCCTGCCTCATCTGGAAATCCATATATATACAGTACTAGCTGACCCGTACGGCGTTGCCCGTGGTGGTTGGTATTCCAGTCTTTTTAACGTAATTGTATTCTTTCTAAGTGTTCAGTCAGTGAGTGGTATTTGGCTTTTATATATATAGATCTTAAATAATAAAAGCACTATTGTCATAATAATAAAAGATCT